>JAPYYZ010003352.1:0-11708 GCA_030522705.1 Eretmocerus eremicus | reverse complement strand
TTGTTCTCACCTTTTCAAATCATAACCTGCAGAGCTCGCCGAACCTTTCGTCGGTTCAAAAGCCTTGTCAGTCATTTTAACATATTTAAGGACACATTTATCTGTGACAGGCATCTTCAGATGATTTACTCAATGCTTAAGAAAACTAAAATAGGAGGAAATTCTGTGATAATCAGTGACCGGCACACGATTCACTCGGTTTTCGATTCTTTGCGAGTCAGCAGCGCTTTTGCGGTTCTTTGGGCGCGCGAAATATATCAAAAGCGCGGGCCCCGGAACCAGAACCCGGAAACCGACAAGAAGGGAGCGCTGCGAGAGCGCCAAATTACGAAAAATTACGAAGTTAATTTAGCAAGACATTCAAATAAAATATTTCTTAGAAAACGCATTTTTTCACTGCTAGATTAAGTATCGAGGCTAGTCTTATGCGATATCAAGATATTTGGTCTTCACAAAGATTTATAATTACATTACATATTTATTGACCAAGGGAATTCATGCAATAGTTTGATTGAAGAAAAAAAGTTTATACCTTGTAACAAGCATAATTTATTGAGCATACTGAATTGTAAAGGATTGTATTGGGACGGGTTATATTAATTATAAGAGATATTACAATTTGGTAATGCATTGGAGAGTTGTGACAAAATATTTGACTTATCTTTAACGTACGGCATGTCACCACCTATTTTCAAGGATTCCAGATTCCTGAGGAAATAAGGTCTCATGAATTAGTCTACTCAGATTCTTGTCCTAGACATACTCATATGAATCTGTAATATCTCTATGAATGTGATTGACTATAGAAAAAAATTGGAAATGTGAATGTCTGAAGTGAGCTCTTTTATTAGTTCAAGAATTCAAGAGAGTCAAGTCATGACTTGAAATGTTGAAATTCATTTCAACACATTTTTCCTAATATTATTAATCTCCAGAAGACGGTAATTTTTCCTAATAAAGTTATTTCTGATTTTTACCAAAATTTGAACGTTCAATAATTATATAACAAATTTCAAACTGGTGGCCCACTAAAGTGGCCATTTCCATCCTTTGATGGTTAATTAAATATTCCAACAAACCAAAATTCGTGAAATCTGATGGTTATTAAAAAGAAATTGGAATTATGTGATATATTATGAAATGTGAGAGAAGTTCATAATTTCTTGAGATTTATAGATAGAAGGGATGATTGAGGTGACAGAGAAACATTAAGATGAAAATGAGTGAGAATTATTTTAGACAAAATGAGTACTCAATGCTTACTTCAGACTCTTCAACTCAAGAAGACCCTCATCTGTGACATTTTTACAATCTATTACTTCCAGTTTCTTCAGTGTGTCCTCTAAAATAAGCAGTGCTGGCATGGCAGCATTTTCAATGTATGAACATTGAACAAGTTTGACTTCATCTATGTCCTCACACCCAGCTTCCAAAATAAAAAGTCCACATTCTCAGAAATTGGCTTGATTTCAGAGACGAATGTAATAAAAATCTTACATACAAAAATTACGAAACCCAATGTGATGTATTGCTGCACCAGTGGCATCTACTGACTGTATTTTGCATGTATAGTCATTTTTAGGTAAGAGATTGTAATCCTTCAGATATTTTGATGAACCTTTCCATCTGACTGATGCCCCATTTCTCAAAAGCCATTCTGCACAGGCTCGGTTGGGACCTACTTGTTGAATTCTTCGCTCATCAATGCTGTTGATTTGATTGAAATTGATTTATTGCCTTGGTAACAAAAAATTACTCATATTCCAATGTAAAAAAAATTGGTAAACCATTCTTACCCATTAAAAATAATGATTAACCATTGAAATAATTGTCTTGCAATGATTTGATTCCTCAACAACGGCAGATTATTTCTATGGACATTTGAACATAAATAAGACATTGCTCAAAATCTTCTTGTTGGAGATTGATGATGAACTCCTTTGTGGACCTCAAAAATTCTGCACCTGGTGCATTACATGATGATTTGTTTGGGTAATGGAAATTAGTTGCAAGGATATTGTATGAAACCGTAAACACACAATCGAAAATGTAGGAGCACACTTTCCCATGGAAGAAATCATGGATGAAAGCTTTTAAAGCGTTTTGAGATAGACTCCAATGTCTTCGGAGAACAATATTACATGGTGGATTGTACGGACTGAGTCCTCTCGGCTCTCGGACTCTCGGGCAAAATGTTCTACGCAACAGACAGCAGACCGCAAACGGCGCAAACGACAAGGCATCGTCTGCTATTTGTTTTGAACGTTCAGCAAGCACAGGTGAGGGTGGGCAAGATTTTACTGCGCATCTATACATATTTGTAAGTTTGTTGTCAATAGATGTTATTCTGATCTCGCTTGTCAACGAATGGGTATATAATATTGCGTGTGTCAAAAATGTTTACGACAGAAACATGTTTACAGAGTCACTTTTAGTTGTGCATGAGTGATTGGTCTTTGGCTCCACTAAATGGGTTGTATTGGGGCGATTCAAAGAGTGGATTGTGAGCAATAACCCTGGTCCAAGCAGCCACAGAGTTTACATGAAATCAAGAAGTAATGAATCTCTTCATCATGTGTCCAGATAAACAGAAGACTTGTGAAACAATCACAAGAAACTGATTCTTATCAACATTTGCAAACCATGTTAGATTCATGATTCATCTAGTACCCATGTGTTACTCCAGCCCTTGCATCAAACAGAAAGAACAAGAGAGAAGTAATATCTGATTGAATCTATTATGCAAGATTTCTCAAGAAAATAGTTTTTCAAACTCATCACGGCCAGTCAGGAAATAATTCATCCATTGATATAAGACTCCATAGGCATCATGGATTCGAACTTACCAGAATGTGATGAGGGTGATGGCAGCCCTCTGCATACAGCAGTCAAGCATCAGAGTTTGGAGATGATTGAATTGATTTTAAAACATGGAGACAGCATACATGCAAGAAACAAGATGAATCAGACTCCATTGCACCTCGCTTATCATATCAAGAAAACCAGCTGTCCATCAAAAAATACTTCAGAAATCATAAATGCAATGCTATTCCACCTAGGTAAACCAAGTCTCAATCCCATTGATGATCATGGGGTGTCTTATTTTCATATTGCTTGTGAAATGAACAATATTGACTTGATTAACCATTATCTAAAGTCTGGGGTGAACGTAAATATCCAAATAAACTCTCAATTGTATGCTTCTGGGTACACACCATTGCACACTTTAATAGAGTGTAAGCATAAGAGAGCAGTAGAAATTCTTTTAAACCATGGTGCTGATTTGACTTTAAAGAATAATGTGGGTGATACTCCTTTACATTTTGCTTTTCTCCATCTTCATTCAGATGATGATTTGATGAATGCTATCCTATCACATTACTCCTGTAGGAATGGTAACTTAGTAAATCAATATGGATTATCTCACCTCCACATTGCATGTGCTGCAGGAAATATTGGTCTAGTCAAGGATATTTTGGACAGTGGTGAATCCATTGCACAAGCTGTCAATATAGATTCTCCAAAATGTGCAGGGTTCACTAGTCTGCACTTTGCTGTTGAATTCAACAGGAAAACAGTAACTCAATTGTTGCTTGAATATAGTGCCGATCCAAATGTGAAAGAAAAACAGGGGTTTTCTGCATTACATCTAGCTTGTCAGCAAAATGCTCGAAAGATCCATACAATTCTGAGAAATGCTGTAATTGATTGTGGTCAACAAGAAGGAACAAATTTTGGTGATGCTTACAGAGCGTCACCATCAAATTTTCTTAAATCCATTGCATCCCAGAATGAACAAGAGGATATAATAGATTTGCTTTTGCAGTTCAAAGCTGATGTAAATGTTACAGATATTTCAAAGAGATCACCTCTGTTTCATGCTTGTGATGTTGATCATGACACTCTAAAATGTCATTTTCATAAAAATCAGACATCACAGAGTCTCTGCTCTATACTGAATGAATTCTATGTAAAGCGCACCAGAATAATTGAAAAGATTCTCAAGGGAAATCCTGATGTGAATATTACTGATGTAAATGGTCAGACAGCCTTACATTTCCTCATAGGAATGGATAAACCTTTTGGAGATGACAGAAGAAATGAAGTAGTCGAACTCTTATTAAAAAGTGGTACAAACATCAATCTCCAGAGTGTTTGTGGCTCAACTCCACTTCACATAGCTCTGAGAAGAGGTCAAACTGATCTTGTTACGATTTTTTTAAAGTATAATGCTGATCCAAATGTTGCTGATCAAGAGTCTCGCACAGCTCTTCATCTAGCTGCTTTGAATGATCTTCTTGCTCCTAATTTTAAAGAAATAATTCATGCCCTTTTAGCAAAAGGTGCTGATGTAGATGCTAAGCAAGCAGATGGTAAGTCTCCATTACATTTAGCAGCTTCAACTCGTTGCTCAACGAGTCGACTGACACCATTACTGACATCAGATTGTGATATCAACTGCCAAGATAATAGGGGTAAGACAGCATTACATATGGCTTGTGTGAATAGAAATGCCGAAAATGTAAAAAATTTGCTACATCATGGAGCAGATATTAACATTGTGGATCGATATCATAAAGCAGCATTCTACTACTTTTATGAGTATCAAATGGAGGTGCTAGATAATCAACCCAATACTCCAAATTGCAGATATCTTTTCAATGAAATATATTATATATTCAGAGATCATATTAGAAAATTGAGAGAAATCGGTTTTCATGTTAGCTGGGACAATATGTCATACTTCATGAAATTGAAAGAATTGAGTAAAAAGTTTGCAGCTGAAAGAAAGCAAGACCAAATTTTGGTAAGATATGAAGATGAAATTCATAAATTGAAAAATTTGAAAATTAGCTCTTACTCCAATTTATATGATATTATTTTCAAAGATCTCAATGAAATGACTACGTATGTTCAAAACCAAAAACTGAGAAGTATTTTATTCTCAAATAATTTCAAGGAAGAATTTCCAAATTATGGACCCATGATTGAATGTCAATTTAAGAGAGGTTCAGCAAGGTGTAATTTGTTGGAACCTGCAAAAGAATCATTGAAATTCATGACTGGATTAAAACTTCCAGATGCTTGCACTGAGCATATTTTGAGGTATTTGAGTAACAGAAATTTGAGGGATGTTATAAAAGCACAATCATATTATTTATGAATAAACAGTTATAATTTATTACGGAATGGCTATAGATTAAATGTTCTCCCGAATCCCATGACCTTCACACAAGGTTGAGTATTTAGTTCTATTGTATATTTGTATGTGCTACAAGAATTCTTCGTTACCCGCGATTTTTGTATCCGCGGTTCGACCTTCGCCAACCCCTGTTTTTTTCCAAAACTGCTCGGAAGAGTTCACATCCCTGAATGAAACCCAAACGCCGAATGGACCAATTTCATTTTTGTTAGTAATTTGAGGTCTAGCTGGATCATTGCGATGATTAATTAATGGACGATTTAATTGATTGATCTCGTGACGTTCCCATTCAAATTCCGAGGGAAGGCCAAGTTTTTTCACTATATATTCCTCCCTCCTGTATCATGTTTGACTCATCTTTTAGTGAAATATTCGAAATTCCACATGCATGTGTTACTGTGTTGGGCCCCGTGACATGAATATTCGCCGAACATACGAAATTTGTATCTCTCGATTCGGTAAGATGTTTGCGTATTCAACTCGATCAATATGATCAATCAATTAGTGTCCAGCTATTTAAATAGGGTAAGCGGTACAGTCGTTGACCACCCGATAGTGATTGGCCACTCCGGTTTATTTCCATTAAAACAAGAAATGAGTGCAACAAATTGTCTTAAGAGCACGTCAAAGCTCTACCTTACCGACATTGACAATGAGTTTTTTTTTCAAATAAAGCTATACAATATTTCGAAAATGTAGCTCCAGACGGCCCTGCGTACTGGTGAAATGCATCACTGAGAAAAATTTCGGATTGATCCATGGTAAATTATTCAAGTAATTTGGTTAATGGACAATTGTAGCCGTGAGTCAAATTGCGTTAAGAGATCGCCATGGATCACTCCGAAATGTTTCTCAATGGTGCACTTCACCATTGCGCAGGGCCGTCTGGAGCTACATTTTCGAAATATCGTATAGCTTTATTTTAAATGAATTAACCACGAATGTCGGTAAAGTAGAGCTTTGATACGTTTTTAAGAAAATTCAAATTTGATTCTATGTGTAATTTACTTTCAAAATATGTGCCTGGTGATAATTAAATAGATACGGGACCTTCCGAAAAAAAAAAAAAAATGGAAACAGATGCTCGATGAGAATCTCATGCATTTCTCATGAAAAACGTAAGGACAGGCCTCTCTTTGATTATCACTTATTCGTCGATCCCTTCAGGTGTTGATCGTTGATTAATGATCAGGGATACTCATTATAAGGTTTAGAGCTCACGAAACGAAAGTTTATTTCGATGAAATACGATTCATTATTCAAGTTTTAGGGTGGCCAACGACTAAATGAAAAAATCGCAAATTTCAGTGATTGGCCACCCGGCCAATAACAACTTTCATTATTTATACGTGACCACACTAAGTCCAAATTCACAGCGTCAATAGTAATCCATAGGCCTACTCGCGACTTTACGTTAATCACACAACCTAGAAGTACATCTATGAATATTTTCAGACTAACGACTAAAATATGAACTTTATGAAGTCATTCACAATATGCTTCTATTTATTGTTCGAATATCGTGCTATTATCAAATGATTATGAGGGTAAATAGTGGAGAGATCGGTTTTTATTCGGAACGTCTTGACCCTGCAACGGCTAGGCCAATCAACACCAGAGGGGTGGCTAATCACTACGCAAAACCAGCCAATGACCTATCTTTGGCCAGAATTCTCAGGTTTTGTTTAATTTCTTCCATATATGTCAATATTTTGAACACAAAAAAATTGCAGTAATTTAATTTGAATATCACTCAGGAGATATGACGAGTTCAAACACTGATATAACTGATCCTCAAATTACAAGAACAATTTTCATTCAGCATGTGGGCTCAAGTGGGCAATGACTGTACCTCTTACCCTATAAGCTCTGTATTGATGCAGGAAATGAATTCACCAACTTGAAAGTAAAAAATGACGTCAGTTTGTACTGCTTTGGATGAGAAAATTCTATTCCGTATGGAATTTTTCGCATCTTCGTGTCAGATTCGATCATGAAGCCAATTCCAATCGAAAGTACGGATATTTTCATGCGTGACTCTTGCTTCTCGAGTTGTAAGCCTTCGATAGTAGCGGAGTTACAGAAAATAGAGGAAGTGCCTCCGATCGAGAACCATCCATATCAATAAGAATTTTCCTATCTCCTAAATTTTCTGTCTATAATGCATTATTTGGAAATAGTGTCATGGACAGGTCTCTTCGCCATCCATCTGATGTGCTCAGCGGACGGAATGGAGCAAAACACCTGATCTTATTCAATTTCCAGATCACTCAATTCATGGAATAAGTTCTGTCCTTAGAATTATTTTAATTTTTTTCTCGACAAAGTGGTGAGCCACGCGTGCTGGAACTTCCGTACCGATAACCCTCTGCGTGAGGTTTGTAGAAAAGTTGGGCAAGTAGACCGACTGACGTTGATTCCGTTTTCCCCATTTCTTTAAAAAAATGTCAAAAAGTCGGCCTTTTTGACATAAATACTCCTACTTACTGTGAGAGGCCACGCATCGTGTTGCGGCACAGAAATCGGTTCAAAACGAGCTCATACCTTTTTTCCTCCTTTTGGTTACCCAGCTTCGCTCCCGGGATATACCCACCCGGGATATCACCACAATTTGGAAGCTGGATCCTGTGAGGAATCTGAGAGACATAGATTGTATCGAGAACCGTAATTTTCGCGTAGGCGGAGCTACTCCAGGGTCGACAAACGGCCTATAGGAGCGCAGCCTGCTAGGTGCGGAGAGCTGTGAAAAAATCATTTTCACATATTAGCGGCGGCTCGTGCGTAAACGCCTGCCAGGGCATTCTTTAACATGGACCACTTTACATAGATCTCATAGATATGACATTATCTATGGCTCATAAGGCATGGCAATTTTTACAATGAGATTACGTTGTCAATAATGAATTTTGTAGAAGTCCAACAAAAATTTGAGTCGCACGTATTGACCAGATCACATGTGCCAGAGTCTAATTGAGTTTGAAAAGAGTGTACAGCATTGAAGAGAGATACTCTATTATTGCAAAGTTTGGGGTATCTATCCTAATGATGCGTCCCGCTGTTTGAGCGTTTTCTTGACAGTCACATTGGTAATCTCTTAGATTGTTTTTTTCTCCATAAGTGTTATTGAGATAGATTATGGGAACTTCTCAATTCATTCACTAACTTAATCTCTCTCCTGCCCTTTTTGCGAGAAAGCCAAGGATAATTTCAAAAATAGTTGTGGTTCTGCATATATTTTTCGTCGATTCCGTATTCCTTGCAGCATTTCTGCATCTCTTCAACTAATATTTTGAGGATAGACCTGTTGAAATCGGAATGCTAGTATGATTTTAAACTTAGTTATTGCATTCAATTCGTTGGCTTCTTTGGCAAGGCTATCGACTCTTTCATTCTCCAACATGTTTTTATGGCTTGGAGCCCAAAAAAAGTTCTATCAAGAGACACCTGCATTGCCTTCAAGCATACATGATCTGATGATTGCTCCATAGCGTAGATCGAAGCCACTTAATTTGGCCGGCTTCACTTTGGTCCATTTTGAAGAATGACATTCAAATAGATGTGTAGAAGAAAATACAAATCGTAACGTATCCTATCTGTTCTCATTCTCTTCCTCAGCTCCCCCAACAATAATTTAACGCACTGGAGTGGGAAATAATCGCCCCTGAGAGAATTCAGAACAATCTGAATGAATAAAAAACAATCGATACAATTGCGAAAACTTCCTACTGGTTTTACAATCAGTTTGCTTCGAGTAATCCTTCGAAAGTTTTTCTCAATTGGTGATAGTATCAAATACAAGATCCTAATTTTCTGGGGCGGCTATTCATTCTTTTATTGTCATCTTATAGCGTTTCCTGGAGAAAGCTGCTTTTCTTGGGAAAATACTAAAATGATGTTTCTGAACTAATACCTCCGTGACTTGTAACAAACTAAAAACATTCCAAAGTCCATGAAATCATTTGAAAAACAATAAGAAAATTGAAAATGATCCGAGCTACTTCAAATTTGGATGCTATGTTTCCCAGTTATAATGAGTTGGCTCAAATATTCACCCGTGATTGGTGTTTTCGACGTCTTTTGTGAAATTGCACTTACTCGGCTTCTAGATATCGGATTGATACGTACCTTGGCCCATTTTCAAATTCTTTCTACACTCTTCCAAATATCCTGAATTTGCGATGAAGTAATCTGGGTCGAGTGAGAGGTACAAGAACAGAAGAGAACCAAAAAAGCCCCCTTTTACAGCGATACTTTGTCCACCCTACTTTACAGCTAAAAATGTTACTTTGGTCGCTGGCTCTGAATTAGATTTCTCGATAGTCATGCACCAAGAAAATACCGAGACCACTTTTCCTCTTTTGATCTTTGGATCCGTCAGTAAACGCACCAATAGCCGTCATACTATCCGCGGATATGAAACGTTCCACAAAGAGGGCTAAATAACGGGTTTAATGCGAGCTCTCACCCGATCATGACCGATATTGTATAGATGTTCATCACGTAGTAAAAAAAGTTGGAGTTTTTTGATAGCTTGAATTTGTCGTTCCTTTCATCCAAGTAAATTTGGAAGTACTCCGAGCCTCAGAATCAGACAGTTGTTGACACACGCGCTAGATTTGTTCAGAAATTTTGAAGCTAGTTGCGTCCTTCTCCATTAAAGGGTGGGGACACCAGCAATGTGGTGTAAAACGTTTAGAAAGGTGGTGAAAATACAGTCCACGTATTTCCTCAAATTCTACCTTGCGACGTTTTGAAAGAACATCGAAATAGCGAAGGAGTGCCGGGCTCGCGGGCGCAGTAAGGAAGCTATCCGAAAAGCTACTTCATGCCACTCTTGGTCTGACGGTCGTCTTGTAGAATATGAGCATGATTTAGAGGCAAGCGCCTCAAAAACATGAAAGGGCAAGAATCTCCTCGTATTTTTTGAATCCCATACAACCTTATGGGAATTGGAGGGTTACGTACGTCGATAAATCGAAAAGTGTTATAAAATATGAGAAGCCATTAAAAAAAAAAAAAAGATAATTCATGTAAAATGTCTTGTAAATTCCATTTGTAGCAAAAACACGCGGGTTAAGCAACAAAAGGACAAATGCAAAGTTCCTATGGATTCACTGCGAAATCTAGTGCGAAAATAAATTCTGAGTTTGACCGAAAAAATCTGAGACTTTGTTCTGGCGAGCTCGACGGCCTAGTCTATTGAGAGTTCTAGGTAGGTGATCATTGCAACTTCAATTTTGGGCTTGAAACTGAGACTTCGATTAACGATTGGGTCTCTTTCCGGGAACTGATCAAAGATATCTTGCATCCCATCTAAAACTATTGAGATAATTTGCCCTGTGAAGTCCGATTCCGCAACTTCGCCTGCATTGGGCTCTTGCTCTTTGGGGATCTCTTCAAGCAAGTGCTCAATCACTTCAGCAATCAAGAGTTTTCTCGACTGTATCAGTTCCGTCATCTCATTCTCGTGTACATCATCTACAAATCTTCCACCTCCAATATTCTGAGCTAATCTGACAACACCTCTGACTACGCTTCTGTAACAGATGGGTCAAGACTAGGTAAATATTTTCTTACCACTCTCGGCAATAAGTAGCTTTCTCCACAGCTTGCATTCAATGTTAAACCATTCATGTTTCACCACGATTCTGGAGCATATGTCAGACATGAAGTGACCAAATGACATGTCGTGGAGTTGTTTCGAATAGATCACTCGAGTGGGAATTCCATCAAATATTCACATTTTATAATCTGAGGAAAAAAATCTAGATTCAAACCGCGAACGCAAGGGCAGTACCCACGTGAATGCGGGGAACGGCGCATTGCAATTGAGGGGACCGCGAATAACGGGGGTCGCCTGTAAGTGAACTGGTAGTTTGATACATTTGATGTTAACGATTGACACCTTAGTTGACTCGACTCATGGGACTGTTGTGTCAAAATTTATTGAAACATGAGAGAAAAGAGTAGGTGCTGCAAGATCCTGAAACTTCTCAAAAACGTTGACATAATGTGTTGAAGCTCGAAACGTTTAAAATAAACTTTGAGATATGAGGAAAAAATATGAGAGTGATGCAGGCCTTATATCAGGGCGCAGATGATCGTGATGGGTCGGTAGTTGATAATTTATGATCGAGGAAGAAATGACAGCGGGGGAGTTTGATTTCCGACGGTAGGAAAATGGGATCGTGTCAATTCCACTACACAAGCGTGCCATAAAGCCTCATTTTTCCCACGCAGAAGCGTGCCAAATCACGCCTGAAGGGCACACAGTGCTATATTATAGAAACCGCGTGCGGAGGGGTAGTTTTGGTACGAAGGACTTGTAACTCTCGCTTCGCTCTTGTCACAAACAGTCTTTCGTACAAAACTACCCGTCCAAGTGCGATGTCATTATAGTATTTTATGACACCGCACGTGGACGGGTAGTTCTGTACGAAGGACTGTTTGTGACACGAGCGAAGCGAGTTTTACAAGTCCTTCGTACCAAAACTACCCCTCCGCA
>JAPYYZ010003351.1:0-11708 GCA_030522705.1 Eretmocerus eremicus | reverse complement strand
CCGGCGCGTACGTCATTTTGAAATTTGTAGCAATCTCTCCTGTAATGCCCTTGTCTCCCACAATAATAACAAACGATTGGATCTCCACGGGGTCGTGGGATTTCATTGATAGGAGGATTTTCTCGTGGATGACCTGTATTATTACTATTATTGGGATAGGTACTCTGATTTTGTCGATTATCCATTTAGCCAGAGCTTCTGTATTCCCGATATTGTGGATTCGGTCTCTGATTACTTCCATAATTGTTCCGAAAATCAGGATAACTTGTTCTTGTATAGTTGGGATTTGGATCCCTATAGTCCTGGGAGTTCCTATTCGTACCCTGATTATTGCTGCGGTAGCCTCGATAACCTTGGTTCGGTCGCGGACCATAGTTATCATCCCTGTGAGGATTGGGATCCTGTCTAAACATGTTGGAACTATTGCGATATCCATAGTTGGAATGATTGGGACCTGTATCGTTAAAAGTGCGGCTGTATCTCTCAGCAGTATTGTTACGTGTTTCTAGAGATAATTCGATGCAATTTATCAAGAAATGGCCAGGTTTTTGGCAAAATTGACAAACAACAGCGGTGTTATTACTTGGAGTCTCAACTAAGTTCACTTTTCTAGTCTCTCGTGATAATCTAGGCTTTGATTCTTCTTTCTTAGGCACTCCGTCAGTATCACTGCAGGCAAATTCGCGTTCAATTTCAAAAACCAAATCTTGAGCTTCCTCGAAATTAGCTGGAGTTCCGATTCTAGCTCGAATTTCCCATCTCAAACCACGTAAAAAGAATTTAAGACATTCGGCAGTGAGTTCTTCGATGAATTGATCAGGATTTTTGATGCGTTTCTCACGAGTTCTAGATTTAAAAATCTCCTCCTCTATTTCACGGAGTCGATTCAGGTGAATTATCACGGCTTTATTAGGTTTCTGTTTGATTTTTGCCAAGTCACCTGTCCACTCATGATAAGTTTTGGGGGATCCTAAAACATTTTCGAAGAAATCGCTAACCTCGTCAATAGTTCTGAACGCACGGCCATTCACGCAGCGCAAAGCTTCGCCGTATAACTTCATTCGTATAAGTTTGGTCAATTCATCTTCCAAATAATCTGGCAAAACTTCTTTAGCGTCACGACAACCGTCCAAAAATTGGATCAACCCGATATTCTGACCGTTGAATCGAGAAATCAGGTCAAGAGCATCTTTGAAAGAGATTCCCCTTACTTCAGGTTTTCCTGATTTATTGAAAGTCATTTTTGCAAATTCACTTGATGAGGTTAGGTCGGAATAGCTCAGATGCAGCAGTGCAGATGCATCTTTGGGACCTTGACTATTGCGTCGGACCTTTGTCTATTGTGTCAGACCCTTGTCTAACTGTACCCACTCGCTCATGCAACTGCACTTCTGTGATGCGCATTATTCGATTTACGACAGGCATTCGTCACCTGAATTGTCGCAAATGGACACGCCTCGACAGCTTACATGCATTTCTTTTGCAAAGCGAGGGACTGTAAGGTCAAGTTCGCGGCCTTCATCAATTTTCACCTTTGACAACTTTTCGGGACCATTCCGGCAATGTCTCAATGTCTGTGACATGACCCAAGAGTTTTGTTGGGACGAAGGTCCTTCAGTCACCTTTTGATGGAATTTATTGTTTGCAAGAGCATGCAATGCGAGTTTCGCATTCCGAGATGAATGAAATGGAATTTCCGCTTCACGGTGAAAAATGACGTGGGATTTCTCTTTCGCATCTGATCCGATGAAATTACATGTTTCCGATACATTAAACAAAGACTTTACACGTTTCCGATCAATGCGATGGAATTTTTCATTCACGATGAAAAATAACATAATATTTCCTTTTCGCATTCAATCCGATGAATTTCCATGTTTCCGATGCATGAAACAAAGATTTTACACGTTTCCGATCAATGCGATGGAATTTTTCATTTACTATAAAAAATAACATAATATCTCCTTTTCGCATTTAATCCGATGAATTTTCATACTTCCGATGCATTAACCAAAGATTTTACATGTTTCCGATCGATGCGATCGAATTTTATCGATCCGATAACTCACATAAAGATTTCAATCCTCTACATTTCGAAAGAATGATTTTACGTTATGTCGAATGATATTAAAGAATTAATGATTTAATTTAGCGTTATTAGAAAACCAGTGTCGTGCTCGCTCTCCTCCTTTTTCATATTAAAATAAAAATATCTTAAGTTAAATAGTGTCTATAATATGCCAGTTCGTCACAATATACATATTGTCTGAATAAATTCATTCGGTCAAGGATATAAATATTATCACAGATGTGACTAGATATGATGCTCAGGGCTAAATTACACAACGATAGAATGTGAGGACTAGAGTAATTATCACAGTCAGATGATACACGTGACACAAGGTCACGCACTGCATACAGATAAGAGGAAAAAAGAATTCTGAAGAGAAGCCCTTATAGGTTGTAAAAGTGCCCGGCGTCCACATCAATCCTTTGTGCGGGGAGCATCATTAAGAAGTCTCTCACTATCCCCTTAAATTGCGAGAGTTTCGACAGCTGCCGGAAGCCTAGAGGGAGGAAATTCCAAGGACGAGCGCGTCGACTCTGGCAAGATCTTCGTCCATAGTCAAATCGCATTTCAATTCGTCAATTGGAATTCCGAGTTTCTGATGTTCTGCATCATCCCGCTGAGGGCGCTCGGAGTGGTACCTAGTGAACATCGCAGCTAAATGACTAGGCTCTTTCGAGTGCATTATCTTATACATCAGAACAGCTGCAAAGTACATCCTCCGCGAATCAGTACGTAACCGCCCCAAGCGCTCCCTGAACGGAGCGATGTGCTCGTCTCTCCAAACACCAAGAATGTATCTGACACATGAACTGCTCAGTTGCTGTAACCGTGTCCTCAGTTCGTCAGTGGCGTCAAGGTACACGATCGCTTAGTAGTCCAGGTGGGGTCGGACTGAGATCTCGACCAGTCGAATTCGCCAAGTCTCGGTAGTACAGGCCCTAATAAACCGCAAGCTATAGAGGGCCTCATCAATTTCCTTCTCAATTTGATTAATATGCGGTTTCTACGTCAATTCACTATCAGATGTCACACCGTGACTTACAACCGTGTCACTGGATGAGACGAATACTCCATCCTGTATCTCATCTCCTGGCAAGTTCATCCTCTGAAGATCTCTTACGTTCCTTTGAGAGCTAAAAGAGATTGCTTTGGTCTTGCCAGCGTTGTGACGCAGGCCAGAGCCCTCGGCCCACCCAGCAACAAGTCGCCCATTTTCTCCTAACCGAGCAATGCCCTCTTTGATGTTCTTATTTTCTTCCCCTAGATAGATTTGGAGGTCACCTGCATAGGAGGGATGATTCACCGACTTTCCTCCCAGCAGCTTAAGCAAGTCATTGACGTACAAGCTGATGAGCAGAGGCCCGTGAACGGAACTCTTTGAGACACCGAATTTGGTTGTGAGCCAATCAGAATTGCCGGTTTGTGGAGTCACTCTTTGGGTGCGGCCTTGTAAATATGCCTTCATCCACAGCAGTGCCGATTTCGAGAAGCCAAGATCTTGAAGCTCACTGAGCAGATTCGAAGGTGAGATTGTGTCAAATGCCTCGCGGGAGTCGAAAAGTAGTAGGAGGGTGATCTTTTTCTCATCGAAACCTACTCTGATCCCGTCGATCAACTTCAAAAGAGCTGTCTGTGTACTGTAATACTTCTTGAAACAAGTCTGGGAGCTATCTAGTGGATTTATATAACTCGAATGCTCCATGATTTGGTCATGAGCATTCTTTTCTATAACCTTGGAGAGAAAGCACAGCAGTGCGATAGGACAGGAGCCCGAAACTGCTGATGCAGCTGCAGTTTTCCTCAGTACAATCAGCTGCGCTTGCTCCCAAGCGTCAGGAAAAATGCTGTGAGTGAGAGAAGAGTTGAAAATATGTACAAGAAGATCACCTATGGTTGGAAGAGCCTCCGCGATCACGATTCGAAGGACCCCGTTCGCCCACGGGCTTGTGAGGAAAAATCTTTGATAGCAAAGACAACTCCGTTGAAGTTTGTGGGTTTGCATTCAAAACTCTCTTCTGTGGCCGAATTTATTCCATTCATTGCTACTTCGATACTTTCATGAGGTGAGATAGAGACGTCCGCAAGGTGAGTGTCCAACTCATCCGGTGTGAAACCGTGGAGTTCCTCCTTTCTGCTTTCTTTAAGAGAGCAAAGTTGCGCATTTTCTTTCATATCTTCTCATTTTTGTCTATCGCGTCTGAGGGGTCAATTCGAAGGACGGAATGACGCTCCTGCTCTTCGCGCACGTCGATCTCTTCGCTGAGTCGAAAGGGCCATTCTGAAGCTCAGAACACTTGCAATGATTGCGTTGGTTCCGCTCCCAGCGCCTTCGTGCAACATTCCGCTCATCCATGAGTGCCTCCAACTCGGGACCAATCCAAGGTGCATCGCCTCCACGGTGTCAAATCGGCTTCTCAGGCGCTAATCCATCCAAAACAGTTTTAACGCGCTCATACCCACACGTATATCACTCATTATCAACGAGTACATCACAAATTTTCTTTCATACCGCGCTCCATATAACACCACGCTACGCAAATCAAGTGCAACGTCGTTATTCATGCCCGGATATACATTTTCCCAGACTGTTATATATTCGCCTATATAACGCTACAAACTCAGTTAGATTGGTTCCCATATAATAGTTCGAAGAACAACTATAGCGCCCGCAGAAGTGTTATATGCTCCCACGTATAACCCAGTACTTTCCGTTCCATCTTCCTCCATATAACACCATACACTACGTTAAATACTCACGCATATAACATATCCGAACAAACGCGGGGCGGTTATAGGGCTCCTCGGATAACATAGCACACTCTTTCATACTACACCCATATAACACTACATACGAAGTTACAGCTGCGCACGTATAACAACCGTTTCCTTCCGGTACACACCTCTCGGGTATATGAGACCCAGCTCTCAGGACTCAGGTATCGCTTCTCTTCGACACGCCGTCGCGACTTCAACTCCATGACACTCGGCCTTTCCGTGGCCACGCTGTTCCAGGACTCCATCGCGCTTCCTGCCGCGAGCAGATACGCCGTGTTCACCGCGAACGCACATCATCGCAAGTGATCTAGTGTGCGCGGTATTTGTGTCCCGCACCTCGGCGACCGCGTCGCAATTGAACCTCAAAGGCATTCGCATCATTCGCATGCCCGATCCCGTTCCCGTTCCCACCACGGCATGAACTCCTACAAGCCGATTGGTTGTTCGCAAATGAAACCCGTTCTGGAAGTCTCAATGTGTTTCGCACAAGCTCAATGTGCGTGAAACATGAAATCATCGACAGTGATTCCCAGTGACTCCCCCCACCAAGATCACAGCCAGGGCACTGTCAATTTGGCGCCCAACGTGGGGCCAGAGGGCAACTTCCTGCTCTTGACGACATCGGAGATGCGTGGACCGCGACCCCAATGAGCAACCTAACCCGGACGCCGCCGGTGAAACAGAATTCAGAGCGGCCAGCGGCAAGCACTTCTCGGAGTGCAAAAACATCCTCTGGCGCCCAACGAATCAACATCATCGCGAAGAAGATTGGAGGTACTTTCGAAAGGCATTACGAGTCGTGATAGAAATGGCTCCCCAAGAAGCTCGTGACGACCACGACGGCTACTACGATGATATCAGCGTCAAGCTCGATGCCACGGATGGCTCCTTACGGGGCCTTGACGACGCACTCAGATCAGTAAAAATACTCGGAGGACGAGGCAAAAGGACTGGCGAATAATAAAAACCCGTCCACGAACTCGACATTTCCGGTGGAGAGAGAAAGCCCGAGCGACTCCGAAGAGAGCTCAGCCGACGACCGGGGACCGTCTCCAGTGAAGAGAGAAAGCTCGAGCGGTACTACGAACGCACAAGACGTGCACATCGTCTGCAAGTTCAAATCAACCTCATACTAGCGCGCCGGATGGCAGCGCGGTAAGCACGAGACGGGGAAGAACTCTTGCTAGAACCCCACCTCGATAGAAACGTTTCCGACTGGACAACCGCTGAGGAACTTCATCAAAGACCTTCTCGTTGTCCTCGCAGCCGCGGGGAACACCGACAGATCACGCTTCCCTGAGACGGACCGTCCCACGAGCAACACCGAAACCTCAACCTTGCCGGATCGCCCCGCGATTCCTCCCGGCCAGGGCTTCGGCTGCAGAGGACTGCGATTGGGCTCACCATTTCCCGGCGTGACGCTGAGGAAGAGCCCCTCAAGATCGCCTCAAGGGCCCTGCATCTACACTGAGCCGGCCCCTCCAGCGGCCGAACTAGGGGCCGCATCTCCCGATGACCGCGGAGTCATAGATGCGGACCAGCGCTCTCAGTAGCAGCCTCAATTGCCGACAACGCCTCACTGTGGGGACGCCTACTCGCCGCAGATCATTGAACGTGTCGGAGCTGCCACCAATCCCGACGTCATAGATCCAGAACGTGACCGGGGTGACTAACTCAACCATGTTGAGGAAGATTCTCCGACGACGTCCAGTCGAGTCGAGGACAGGCCCAGCATGCAGCGGCAATCCTGGAAGCGAGAAAGAAGACGACCAACGGTGGCGGAGGCAGCGAGGAGAGAAGTCGAGTGCAAGCTCGCTTACCCGCCGCCAAGTACCCGCTACAACATCAGGAGTAAGAGAGGACACTCTGCTCAACACTTCGGCAGCACCCCGCCTCGATAAATTATTGATTAGTCAATGGCATTCGAATATATACTCACTCAAGCACCTTCTCCTGTATCAGTAACCTTAGTTGAGTCGAATAAAAGATCGACAAGGTGCCAAGGTGAACGGAACAACGCGTAACGATCCACAAAAATTGAATGCACTCGCTTATCCCCGGTCGATTGACGCGCGCATACGCATACGTATATCACTCATCATCAACGAGCACATTATGAATTTCCTTTTATACCGCAATCCATATAATACCACGCTACGCTAGTCAGGTGCAACGTCGTTATATACGCCCAGATGCACGCTCTCCCAGACTGTTATATATTCACCTATATAACGCTACAAACTCAGTTTGATTGGTTCCCATATAACAGGTCGAAGCACAACTACCGCACTCGGAGAAGTGTTTCATGCTCCCGCGTATAACCCATTACTTCCCGTTATATCTAGCCCCAATACAACACCCGACACTACGTTGAATACTCACGCATATAACAGATCCAAAAAAACGCGGGACGGTTATAGGGCTTCCCGTATAACATAGTACACTATTTCATACCACACCCACATAACATTACATACAAAGTTATAGTTCCGCACAAATAACAACCGTTTCCTCCCGGTACACACCTCTCGGGTATATAAGGTCGGGTTTTTAGAGCTCAGGCATTAGTTCTCTCCGACATGCCGTCGCGACGCCAACTCAACGACACTCGGCCCCTCCGCGGCCACTCTGTTCCAGGACTCCGTCACACCTCCTGCCGTGACCGGACACGCCGTGCTTACCGCGAGTGCACATCATCGCGAGTGATCTAGTGTGCGTGGTATTTGTGTTCCGCGACTCGGCGACTACGTTGCAATTGAACTTTGAAGGCATTTGCATCATTCGTATGCCCGATCCCGTTCCTGTTTCCACCACGGCATGAACTACTACGAACGGATTGGACGTTTGCGAATGGAGCCCGTTTCGGAAGTTTTCGTGTGTTCCGCACAAGCTCAACGTGCGCCTAATATGGAATCATTGACAGTGATCTCCCCCCGCCGAGATCACAGCCAGGGTACTGTCAGTTATTAAATCTTCATCAAACCAATTAACAGCATCTCCCAAGCTGGTTTCAGCACTCTTCAAGGCTGTCCAGTTGCAGCGAAGCAGACGGTCGTTAAACTGCTCCGTGATGATGTTACGGAAGTGTCTGTAAGCAAACGAATTTTTTGGCGGAGTCGAAGTGAGAACATCGATCGTAACATCAATGACCGCGTGCCTGTCGAAACCGGGTAGTGACCTACTTTGGATATCAGTAATGGTATTCATATCAGTGTACATGTGGTCATTCCACGTGCGAGATACATTGGGGTTGTGTTGGTGGGTTGCGCCATGCTGCACAATCTGTAGAGACAGTTCTTCCGTCAGTGCAGCAAGCGTTCTTGTGTCAGAATGATCCGCATCCAACAAGTCTGCATTCAGGTCTCCCATTATTATTTTATGGCTGAATCCTTCACACAGATGGCGTAACGAGACGAATAGACCATCATCCTCGTGCATGGCAACCTTAGGGTCTATAAATCACTACTGCTAATATTGGTGTAGAGCTGCCCTGCTGAACGCTGCAGGAGAGGAATTCATGTATACCAGGTTCCCGTGGGCCAAGAGTATCAGATGAGTATTGAAATCGTTGCGCACATACATGGCAACTCCATCTTTTCCCTATCACGGTCTTGCCGCAACAGTGAGGAACCCGAGACCTGAACGAGACTGTCGTCTACGAATTCATCCAGCCACGACTCGGACACCCCAAAGAGATGGTAGGAGGGCGTTCCCTTCTCCATATCGATTTGAATCTCATTTTTTAAAATGGACCGAAGTAGTTCCGCCGGCCAAAATAACTCTGCTCCAAGGTACTTCATCAAGAATTGAGAGTTTGTGACCAGACTCCACCCCAAGCTCGATTCTATCTGTAGCTCCAAATGAATATCACTCCAAAATCTTCATATGGGTTTCACGTAGATAAAATCAAGTTATTACCCAGAATGAGGCAGTGGTCGCGTTGCCATTTTTCGCAAATCACTGACTCCAGAGGTTATGTTGTTTCCTCGCGCTCTTTGCGGGCATGTCGGTCACATCTCACCTGCCAAACCTCGACAGGTGATTATATTACGTGCATCTTGGATTTTTCACGGAGAAGTCGCGAGTCGCGACATCCCGCCCTTCGTCGGGGATAATAACAACACAGTTGCAGCAGACAGTGACCGGCGCGAGGCAGTTTATGTACAGAAATATCTCCGTATTCGTGCAGGTCACGTTCCGGGGAGGCCACGCAAATACGGAAAACGCAAATACTGAAACATTGCCTTCATGTGATCCAGGGGGTTACATTCCGCCGATCCGAATTGTTCACCTACCAAACTCATCAAAAAGAGAGGACGAAGTAGTGAATCAGTGTTAATTTTGTTTCTCTTCATCAAAACACTTAATTAACAGAGGTTGTTTCAATCGACGGAGAACATGATTGTACATTGCTTCATAAGAAAACGAAGCCAGCTGACAATCACGCTTGAATTTTAAAACTCGCGTTGAAACTGGGTCATGCTCCATTGCCTCGTCGATAGTCTCTCCTAGAAGTTTGGTTATTTTAACGGTTGGTTTTGAGCTCGGAATTAGTTCAGAAGCATCTGGAATCTCTTCTGGCTCATCTGGCTGATTCAAATTGTCCTCAACTTCTTTCACAGGCAGGCTCTCTTTCTCAGAGTTGATGAGTGTCTCAATTATAAGAACCAGCGCATTCGAATACCATTACTCGTTACTGAAATCCTCGGGAAAGTTCAGAAATCAGTTGAAACATTCTAGTTATTGGAACTCGTGGAAAAATTCGATATTATCAATCCTGCTGGCATGATGAATTCGGCTCCAAATCGTGCATAAGCGAATTTTTATGCGCGAATACGGAGAACGTGCCGCAATTCCCAAATCGCGAATAAGCGGAATCGCGCATAGTGAATGCGCGAATTCTAAGATGTTCCTGTATACAGCATTCCAGCCACCTTAAGAATTCCATAGGGGCTCGGTCACACTCACTCTCCGTTTCAGAGATATCTCGAGTTTTATTGACTGCTTCGCCCGAACAATGAGCTTATCATAAACCTAGAATGCATACAATTTTCGCATCCGAGCGAAAATGAGAGAGAGTAGAGTGACTGCGAGCAGTCGAGCTGATTCCACCACCATAACCTCGGGACTCACCTCCATGTGAGCAGACGACAACTCGAGTAAACTCAGCTCGAATTAGTTTCTTGCAAAAATCATCATATTTGCCCCGGATGCACACATGAACCGGATGAATTCGATCAAAAACGATTGAGCCTCCTCCAATACATTTTATGTCATGATTTCAGGCCTATCATCCTTGGGAAATTGGATCTTTTGAACAAAAAGTCAAAAGATCCATCTCACACATGAATTCAAAAAAGATCGCCTAGGTACAACTCGACATCTGGAAAAATGGATATAATCTACATGTAAGGGCTGCATCAAGTGGTTTCCTCATTACCAAATCTTGATTCGAACTTGTTTCCATCATTTCGGTTCGATTATATCATTCGGTACTCTACAATTCAACCGTACGACGAGTGCATATTGTACACCTACTGTTCCGTAAATGCCGAATGTCTCCGTTCCAATGTAAACATAACCTGTCTCGAGGATTCTGAATTCGTGGTTTTGGCGCTTCATAGCTCGAAATCAAAATGATTTCACTTTTTGGTCTCAATCAGACTCTCGCTCGCGACCCTATGATCTATCAGACGGTAGAGTCTTGTCTAAAACTACCAGGAGCCACAATCAATGTATTTTGTGCGGGGTCCTCTGCGATCCTATATGCAATCGAAGGAATACCGAGACGTATGCAAAAAAACCGGAACTTGAGAAAGACCATAAACGTTTCGGAAAAAATTTCTCATAACACACCACCACTCTTAGATGTTAGGATAGATTACCTTTTTGCTGATGTTTTCGGAAAGCTTACAGCAATTATATCTTCAGGATATGTTACGGATGCATCGGTAGATCGCTCAGTTTGACCGAATAGTTGGACCCAGCAATAGTAAATTCAAAAATTGGTGTATCCTCAATCATGCTGTAGTCAATATTGTCTCCCAGATTTTTTCTGCATACACAAAATCGCGAGTGAATCATTCAAAGCAGACAAAGCAATTGTAAGCAACTGATCATCACTCAGCAGCAAATTCTCTTCGCGGGTAGAAGGCTCCTCTGGGTGATGAGATTTTCTGCAAAAGATCAACAAAGCGGGTTTTTTGAATGGTATTCTAGTAATCTCACACAACTCCGAGAGGATGGGGATCCTATGAACGTATTTCATGAGTTTTCTTGATGATGTATTCCATGTAAGGAGTGTAGAACTGTAGTCGATGGGAGTGCAATGTATTGATTTGAGTGCAAGTGTTCACTACTGAACAGGTGAAGTATTTTTACTTACAATGCTTTCGGAATTTCTACCAAATTCACACTCAGAACTGCTGAAGGTTTGAGCTTCCGCCTGCTATACTCTGCGCATATAATTGAAAGATTTGCTAGAACAAAGTGATCACTGTAGATTTTTGTTGATTTGGGAACGTCGTCGAGACCAATTGCCTTGAGCCAGTCTTGTCTTCCCTCCAACGATGAGAGCGAGCTCAATTGATAAAAAGATGTGAGATGTAGATTAGAGTGTGAGAAGAATAAGTATGGATGATATGATAGTCGTATGTGACGGAACCAGAATAGTTATATGGAACAATGACAATACTCATTGTAGAATCCTAGTGCAACAGGGACGTGAGAATCTAACGATATCTCGATTATTGAACAGGCACACGAAAAACTTAATCCCTTAGTTTTACGTCTCGGCACCTGCTCTTTAGAGCTTTATCCAGACGGCACCCATGTGCGTGGGGTTGAGATACGCTCAACCAGC
>JAPYYZ010003350.1:0-11709 GCA_030522705.1 Eretmocerus eremicus | reverse complement strand
TTTTATCGCTAGCCCCCCTCGCAAACGCGTATTTACGTGCGACGCTGTTCGAGCCTCGCGCGCAAAGACGCATTTTCGAGGGGGGCTGCGATAAAAGAATTATTTTAGCAATTTCAGGATGTGTTATTCTTTTTCAAATCATTAAATAATGTTACTGATTCAGCTGAACCTCTAGAGAGAATAATGATCAGGAAACCAGATGTTAGATAAAGCGGAATAAAGTTATATTTTATACCCACAAGTTAAACTCCAAATAGTCAATAAGGCGTATGTGTAGACGTGCAAATGAGAACTCCGAACGATTTGAGTACTGTGCATTTTTTTCGATTGGCAACTTCAAACGTGTTGTTAAGGAAAATAATTTCAAGTTTGTGTGAACAAACGCAACTTTTTTATCTTCTTAGAAAAATTTTTGATCGAAATTAGAATTAGGATTGATATTGACCCTCGAGAGCAAGAAATCCCTGAATCGATCATTAAGAAAATAAAAACCCCTATCTCGATTTAAAATCACATAGAGATAGGGATTTTCCCTTTTCCAAGGATCGACATACCGCCAACGGGGGTTACTTTGAACACCTACGGAGTAACTTTGAAACACTT
Organism: Eretmocerus eremicus; assembly: GCA_030522705.1. Lineage (NCBI taxonomy): Eukaryota > Metazoa > Arthropoda > Insecta > Hymenoptera > Aphelinidae > Eretmocerus > Eretmocerus eremicus. Next base: position 11,106 of record JAPYYZ010003350.1, on the reverse strand, counting down.
TTGGAAAGAGTTGCATATCTACGCATATGGCAGGGCGGGAGTTTTGAGAGCCTAGATGTTCCAGAGGCTAGAACCACGGAAAATCCCGCCCAGCCATATACGTAGATATGCAACTCGTTCCAAAAGTATTCCAAAGTTACCCCGTGTGTTCAAAGTAACCCCGGTTGACGGTAAGGCTTTTTGCTCTCAAGGATCGATATTATACTTCCTTATAAATTTTTTAATCTTCTCAACTCTTCCAATTGTTGACTTCTGGAAGTAGAGTTTTACTCTTTAGAAAAATTTGTTAGAATTCTGATGAGCAGCACATCTGATTTCTTTTCAGTTACATGCTTTGAAATATATCTTTATGGTCTCAAGTTTTTTTACGAATTTTCAGTAAAATGGTCTCAGAGACCATCAATGAATAAACGAATGAATGAATTAATGAATAGAACCACGTACGAGCATGGATACATAAGACGTTGAACTACAGTTTACACTGCGGGTCGGACATTTGCGGGTCGCACGAATGAAGAATCCAGAATCCGGCGTACAGCGTTCGCAAACTAATTCCACCGCTGGGTCCGGCCGGTTGGCGCTCTGAATTCGCCAAAATCACCGATTCCTCGCCGCGCGCTAGAGTCAAGTTTGCAGCGGCTCGCCGGGATTTTTGGACGATTGCCAGATAATACGGGGTGTGGGCGCGCCGCCGCGGAGAAAGCCGCGTCCGGGTGTCGCGGCTCCGTCCCGTGCAGCCTCGTGAGCCAAGCTTTTGGTATACATGTACGTGTGCGCGAGAGCACGAGGGGGGTGAGAAGTATAACTACGTGTCTCGGCTGCAGTATAAGCGCGAATTGCAGAGCGCAGGGGCCTCGGCTGCGAAATATTTGTCAATCGCACGCGCGCCGGGGGAGCTTTTCGTATACGTAAACGTGATATGCCGCCCCGTTGCTGCTGCTGCTGCTTTCGGTGACGTTGATGGCTGCGGTGCATTAGACTTGGCACGAAAATCGAGACCCACACTTTGGCCGGATTTACGATATTTTCGCGGCTTGCTGCAAGAATACGCCTATGCTCGTGTGTACGATGGAGCCCGATTCCTGCGCCTGATTTGCTTCGATGGGAGCTGTGTCTTGAATTCGTGGTATTATTCGATAGTTACGATTATTTGAATCAAGTGCTCGATGGGAATCCAGATGAAGGATGCACGTATATTCCAATGACCCAATTTTTGCTCGTTTCCGACCCTCCTCCTCTCGCCTCGTGGTACACAGTCGCATTCAACCAACCACTCCCTCAAGTACTACGTTTTATAGTAGGCCACCCTCGTTCCTTGACAGATTCTTTTTGAAAATTATGCAGTACAATCTACTTACTTGCAAGATTCTTAGAAAATAGAGGAGCGATTGATTGAAAATTATTCATGCAACAGGGAAGCAACTTTTCTTCGGCAATATCAAAGTTTCAGACAAATTTCGTTAATTTAATGAAATGGTCAAGGCAATTGATCACTATCCTGTGATCAATGTCCCTTATAACCTGTAGACAGATGAATCTTCGTTATGAAACAAAGAGCATTTCATCGACTTTTCCCGGCACAGCCAAATGTGAACAAGATGATGTCGAGGGTCCAAGAACTAATATGACAGGTATCTATTTATCAATCTTGATCGTTTCTTGCTACTCAGGCGATTTCCAATGAATTTACATCGATTCCTTCCGTATGACTTCGGGGCACTTCGTACCGAATACTTTATAGAGGCCAGCACTGTTCGTGCGAGTGGCTCGATTTTATGAACGTTCTCCCTGAATTTGATGAAAAATTCTCTCGCATCAAGAGCTAATACAAGAACTGAGCAATCAACAAGGAGAGAACTTGAATTTTTTCATACATTTTTTGAATCAAAAAAAAGATAACCGTATTGCTTTGTTTAATCGAATGGGCCTCTCCTTCAAAGATGGGAAGAGAAACATCAACATTGTCCGTAAAGGCCCATGTCAAGAATTTATTTATATAAACATACTTGTAATGATCAAGTTTTTGCTTGTATCTTTGGGATGGAGGTCCATTGGACTTGACGAGAAAATATGGATATTTTTTCCTTGTTCAAAGAATACGTGAAAAACATTTCCCCTAAGATTGAGCTCCCGGACGTCCAGCTCTCTCCTCGTAAGTGGATTTAGCATATATCATACTCGTAGAGTTCTCCAATTTGTTTCAAATCTGACAATCGCCGGGAATCCGGTTGGGGCATTGGTTGAAGGCATGATCGAAACCCTGTGGTCTCTCTCTGTGAGTGGAAATGTGGTTAGAGTAAGTTCATAGAGAGGTGTAGCACCCGTTACGGAATTAAAGTCATGTCGGAGCCGTGCAAGCGCGCTCTGCATGAAAGCAGTTCCCATTATTCTCAAACCCCTTGGAGATTTGGATCAAAATAAAAGAGAGAAACTGTTCTACACACTCAAGTCTACATCCTCTCTCTCCTCTCTTGATCCAAATCGCCAAGATTTTTGAGAAAAATGGGAACGCCCGGAAGCATTATATGCATGTATACTTGCGTCATGTATACGGTGAGGTATATAGGCACTCATCGCGTTCCTATTTTTCTCGAACATCCTTGCGATTCGGATCAAAAGAGGAGAGAAAGGATGTAGATTTGAGTATGTGGAACAGTCTCTCTCTTTTATTTTGATCCAAATCCCCAAGGGATTCAAGAATAATGGGAAATGCCGCGAAACGGCCACCCACGCGTCGCATGCACGGCTACATGGCCTTAAAATAAAATGCGAAGAAAGGGGCTTGGGTGACGGAGAATTGAGACTAAATAAGTTAAATGGTTCAATATTCTGAAATAATGACACCCTCACCCCACGAGTCTCAATTTTCTAATTTCACATTGCAATTTTAGCGACAAAAAAAATGAGCGTAGCACGAATTACACTTTTTAAGCAATTTTTGCACATTTGACAGACCTATGCAGAAAAAATTGAGTTGGTTTTGGAGTCAGTATTAACTTCTAAGAGGATTAGTGAGTTTGACGAGCTCCATAAACTATTTTGTCTCATTTGTTTTTCAAAAACTGAATCTGAGTTTGTCTCAATGCGGTTTACTTTTCCATGGATTCACCCATTAACTTCTGCGTCTCACTAACCAATAACAAGTTAGCCTCTAGGATAGCAATAATTACCTTCAGAATAATTCGCTACAGCAGGCGTGATTTTGAATCAGGATCATCAAACCGGTAATATCTTGATTGGAAGGCAACTTCAGCGAAGGTGGTGGTAGCTTGACTGGGACTTCTTCACGCTGGATTTCTTCACACTAAAATTCTTACATTTCTAGTTTGAAAAAACCAAATTGACTTCTGCACGTAGTCATCTTGAGAATAATTTTTCATCATTCTAACCTAAAACTGCCGCTTTTGAAAGCCGTTTAAGGATTCTCACAATGAAAAATCGTTATTGTCCCGTGCCTGCACGGACAACATGTCGGGCACGAAAGATTTATTTCCCTCGCTTCGCTCGGAAAATGTACTATCCTAGCGCCCGAAATAGGTGGACGCGCCCAGAGTAGTAGTGAACTATTACTGGCTATCATGAAAGATCAAAACTAACGCGCATTCACGAGAAATCGATGATTGTAGTGCAAATAATAATTGAGACATTTTTAGCTTACAGTATTTCATGGATCCGCTTGGATTCCGAGGAACTCATTCGACTTAATACGGAAGTACAGTCATCTTCTTTTTGACTCAAAGAAGACTCAGAAAAATTTTCTCCAAAATTCCGCTTTCTAAGGTGAAATTCTCTCCTTGTCCGACATTCATGAATGTCTAAATCATTTCCAAGTTACTCCTCATAATCAAATTCTTTACTGAGCAAACAACACGAGTATGTCACTTTGAATAGCCATAATCTCAAAATTGAATCAAACTCATGAAGTCCTCGCGGCTTGGACCAACAATGGAGCCAACGTAAAAATGATGGATTCATATTTGGTCACTTCACGCGCAATAGAGTCAAGATGTTGGTGAGACCTGCTTAATCGATCACACTCAAAATATACCGCGGTCGTTCTCTTCACCAGTTCACCTCCTTGCGTACAAGAATCCTTCGTACCCGCATCGATCACGTCCAAACGGTCTGTCTTATTTTAAGGCCGAACTCCTGATGTAATGGATTTATTAATATAAGCCACGTCAAGCCTCACCCTCGTGGGTTTTACGTCGTCGGTGAGAGAGACGACAGATGACCAAGAGTCGAGATCCAAGAAGTGTTAATTAGAAAGCGATTGCCAACTCGTCGTGAAGGCGTTCACAAATTAATCAGGATTCTTGTCATTACTGCAAGAGCGGCTGCACAGGGCGATCATCAATAACCAATTTTGCAGAGCCAATATCGTGAAAATTAGTTTCAGCTGCGGCGCGCTTTCTTCAACTCCCCACAGCTCCTTCCTTGCTCCTCCTGTTTCACCCGCCTCCCCCTCAAGGAACTGTGGCCATGCCATCGTCTGGGCTTTCTTATCGATGTCTTGATCTACCGCGCGATACTCACACCCACGAAATACTCTCCGGTGTTAATCCTCCCCGGATCTGATGCTTCAAGACAGTTCAGCTGATTCGAAGTAAAAATTTATGGACGCACGCGTATCCTAAGAATCCATTTTGGCTCTCGATTCCCTCTCTGCGCAATTCAATCATTTCACTACGTTTCGTTACCCAATGTACAATGGCTTGGCAGATCAGATGCTCTGTATCGTAAGTCCGGATCGTACATCGAGATTCTCACGTCTCCTGATACGCGATGTTCCTCTCTGCAAACATAGCCATCGAGTCAGAATTTGTAATCCAGATTATTTGACACGAGGACGACGAGTGGATGCGTGGCTCAAGCGAGGTAATTCCTGATCGGCTAGTAAAATATCAGATTCTTTGCCAAAGGTAAATTGACTTCGAATCACATGAGAGAATTTTTTCACGTAAATTGTGAGCACAGATCAGGTGAAATGCGACTAGAGATATGGTCAATTTTGACGATGGAAAAAAAATCTAGTTATTAGGAAGAAGTTTCAATTAACCCTTCTTCTCCACGCAAGAAGCTAGCAGTAAGTATTGAATTTCAGTTCTACGCTGACTGCGACTATTTTATTCAAAATCCATCGAAGCTATTCAGTTTCTTTGAAAGCTCGTCACTTGATGGTTTATAAGGATATTACTTGGGAACCCCTAAAGTCTCCTCTCTATTAGTTCAAGATCCACGCACAATTAAAATAGTCCATATCTGAGTGGAGCGATTGTGTTCGCAGCAGAATAATCTTGAACACATAAATAATGAAGGGGGATACCAATACGATCTTTATCAATAACTTATTCATTGTGATCCTTTGTCATAATCTTGTGAGAGAGTGAGACTACGAAATGAGAAGAAAAGTCTCCCATGTGTTACATTGAATCTAGACACGCCGTAGCAATAATAGTTCATCCTCTCGCATTTTTTTAAAAGCCGTATAGGATCTCATTTTGATAGAAGGCATAGGTTATGAAGATTCAAGATTTCTTTCATACTATTATGACAAAGATTAAATGTCTTTGAATAGATATTTCTGAATCCATCTTCTTGCCTGCGCCCTCCATTCAATCAAAAGGCACTATATTAAGGGCATGCCGTAGCCGTGCAATGCCTGCAATACGGGTGCGCGGTCTGCTCGGTAGTAAACTGTATTTCAGAGGAAAGTGGGACAAATTAAATCGAAATGAGGAGAAGACGAATCTAAGTCTATCGATTACCGAAATTTTGAGACCAGTTAGAGGTCTGTACATGCAATAGTTTTTGCAAATGATGGGAACAATGTTTGCGACTCGAGAGGCTCCGGTCTTAGAACTTGGCAGTTTGCGCAGTCCCTCGCCGATTGCACGCACAGACCTATAACTAGCCCCGAAATTCCGGCAATTGACAGACTTAGATTCGTCTCCTCCTCGTTTTGCCCTATTTTGTCCCACTTCCTTGTAAAATTCATTTTACTACCAAGTTGACCGCGCATCCGAGCCGTACACGCTGCACGGCTACGACATGTCCTAAATATCAAGGGCAGAATCTGCCCTTGAAGACCAGTCTTCGGAACATTCAGAATTTTTTGAAAATCGTAATGAGTCATGCAAAAGGTCCTGTTGACTTTGCTTGCACGTTTGGCATCAGTTTTCTTCATAGCTCTAGCCTCTTTTTTATTCTTCGGGTGTTCTCAATAATCTTTTTCGAGGCTTACTCTATGCTTCGGAGTTGCTTACTCGCAGCCTACACAAACGTCGCATTCATCCTTCTTCAGCTTGAAAAAGCTTACATTGAATTCTTCATTGATAATAGATTACGCACCTAGGGAGTGAAAGAGGGTTAGCCCCTCCCGGTTGAATATTAACACTCGAGGTGGAGCCGAGAGTGATGAGAACCCGACGAAGGAGTGATCCTTTTCACTTCCTAGAAGTGTATCATACTTTTAACTACGAGGGAGAAAAAGTACGTGTGGATCCGCTCGTCGGAGTGAGAGAGAAGCGCGTACTTCTGTTCCCGAGTGGTAAAAATTTTCTTATAACGATCTTCGCTAACCATAATGCGGCCAGGTTGGTTTTCGCCCATTCTTTGTATAACCTAAACAAAATATTGAGAGCCCTCTTCAAGGTATTCTCTCGCTGATTTTTCTCGCATGTAATAAGGCTCAACTTTGGATAATTATTTGATATGGTCTCTCGCGCTATCTAATGTTTTAGATTCGGTTCGGTTCTCATCAAGATTTTGGGCTCTTTCCATCTCTCATCTGTCAACACAGCATCACCTGTCCGCAGTTTTCCCAGAGTCGTTTCCACGATCGACATTGACACGTCAAGAGTGTTCAGAGACATCCGCTGACAGATTCGCTTTTTTCTCCATTTTTATTAGGTAGATAGTAAGATCTAGAGGAGTATCTTCCTATGATCTGGTCCTTATTAGAATTTTTATTCGTTTCAACGCCGTACCTCTGGATAAAATCGTTTTTTCTATTCTGTAACGGAATTTTCCAATATCCTTCATGAGCAACTTGTCGCCCCTCGTCTGAAATATTGTGCCAACATTTGGATGCACAATTGCTACATTCACGCATTTTGCGTGCTGAAACAATCTTGTGGGTAGTCGGGGAGATATACTCCCGTCCGTGGCTTGTTGCGTCCTTTCTGACATTTTTACTCCATTTTTCTAATCGATGCAATTGTTTCCTCGTAGATTTATCCTTTCCTAAGAATTTCTTTTTCTTTTTTCGTCCATGGTACTATGTGACGGTTGAGAAGATATTCTCATTGTCATTCCTCTGCTCTGTCCCATGATGATAATGTACTCATCATGATTACAATTGTAGCACGAGCATCCGAGGAGAGAGCGCGCAAAGACGTGAGAGCGAAAGAGAGAAAAGTCGCTTCATAGCAAAATTTATCCGCGAGTCGCGGGCCATCGGACGATTCGGTATCGCTCCCCTCGCCGCTTTCCTTGTGTTCAGCCCAATTCACACACCGATCATCGCATGCATCAATCGGACATAAGCGCTGGCGCGCGTTTTCATCTTCCGCGACGCGACTCCTCCTGCTCCAAGCTCGCCGAAGACGTTTTCGGCGACCGATCCAGTGCCGTCATCGACGAGACCATTTCTGTTCGACCGATCTCGAGGTCTCTTGTCGTCGACGTCCGAGCCCCCGATTTCAACATTAGAGCGATCCCGATTGACACGAATCATTATTGTAAGTACCGCTCTATAATTCTTCTCTCTCTCCTGGGCTCCACCCGATTTGCTCTCTCCGTGCTCGCACTTGTTTCTGCACTCGATGCACCCTGTTCCTTTTCGAGTCAATGGATATCTTTTTATATTCTCTATCGAATCTTGGACTCGTCATTTGATGCTCGATTCCTCGCCTCAAGCACATAAAGCAGCAAATAGAAGCAGCACATCATAATCACGGAGTTCCAGGCATTGCACTCTGCCTGAAGGTAACTGAAATTTATTCCCCCCGTCACAACTGTCAGTTTCTTCCATGCTTTCAGCATTTTCCAAGATACAATCCAAGGCCATGACGTCCATCTCGTCCATTTCTTCATCAAAAGTGGAGAACGCTTCATCTGGGGATATATATACTACACAAAGGAGTATTCTGTAAGACACAATTTTCAACAAAAATAGCAGAAATTGAGGTTTTATATCTCGCTCTGCCAATCGACCCAGGATTCGCGCACGAATCAATTCATGAACATATATTGCAACCTCTCCACTACTAAATTTCGTCACTCTCTGCTCAAATACTTGTAGTGTATTGCAATCAGTGGAGAAATATACCTCTAGTCCATTCCATTTCTTTCAAACAAATACTTATTTTGATTTTGACAGCAAACTAACGATTTCTCGTGACTGGACTCTCTAAGCAACTCACTTCATCGTTCATTGTAGTTAAAAAAACAACCAGATTCCCAACATGCGGTCCTCCTCTCAATATGTTTGGCTCCTCGAAAAGAGAAATTCTATCACCTGGAATCTCAACATTGAGTCCGATTGATTGCGATTCCTATATTCTCATGGTGAATTGCGGAAGGAACAGCTCTCTTTGTCAGGGTTACAAAACATTGCGGTAATTCATGTGAAGAGGGTCGCCAGTTTGTCGTCTCATCAGAACTCAATATATTGCAGAAAATCTCAGGGTTTCTCTGAGTCTATCGGACGAACTATCGACGAATTATCACATCACTGCGCTTCAGTGTAACGCCAAGTTGAATCGATATAAAAAATCGATGAACATATCATTTTGACGGAGACCGAGAGATGATTCCTCCAGAGGTGATGTTTCAAATGGCCAGAATGATATAAGAAAAAATAACGTTCAAGAGAATGCAGATTTCAAGCAGAGAGGTGGTCAGCAGAATGTTGTATCTTCGTGTTCCCATGAAACTACTGTCCATGAGTCAGGAATGCAAGGAATTCATGATTGTCCATCGAAATGCTGGAAAAAAAATACCAGACAGACAAAGACAAATAATTTTTGAGGAATTCCGGCAGTTTTGGAGACAATCGCCTACACAAGGTAAACCCAGAAGTTTTCATTAGTGTTCACTACAGATAGTGGAATCGTGCAGATCCGTGAAAATTTGTCAATAACGCAGAATCGGACTATACCGAGGCGCGAAATGAAAGATTCTCCTCGGGTATAGTGTCGTCTGAAAAAAAGTGACGCAGCTCGCATAATTCATGACCGCGGAGTGATAAAATTCCCCCTCGGGGTTTTGCACGTCGCGCGTACATATACATGTAGCAGAGCTCAAGCCCACGGCCCACGGCGTCGGAGCCTCATTCAATGGAGGAAATCGCATAAGAGGGCGAGAAAAGACTCGGAGAAAAAAACGTCACCTCCCACCGACCGCGAGCCACCAACTGTACCTTCAAACGTAGAAGAGTAGAAGGGACGGGAAAGCGGCCAGACAGTCTAAGGGGGACAAAGCTAAAGGGATGCAGTCTCGACAAAAGTGGCGCAGATTAAAAGTGACAAAGCAGCTCGACGCGCACCGATCTCGCAGCTTCCCCTGCTTTTTCAAGTCTGCCCCTGCGCTCGTTTTTTCCCGGCAACCACAGCCTGGTTGACCGATGGAAAAGATTTAATCCAGACTATACTGTGAGGCGGAATGAGGATAATCTCCTTCATGCGATCTGCACCATAGAGTTGCGGAGGTCTTTAGTGGCAAGATAGTAAGTGAGCGAGACTTCAACTCGACTTGCGAATGATTCACATGGTCGCCCCCGAATGAGAAGGGAGACCTCTTGCAATGTGCTTATAATCTCGTCTTGGATTCATGACAACATAAAATTGTCTCCGGACTCACTTATACTGTTCAGAATAGTTTTGATCGGGGCGTAATGACTACTCTTGCAGATGCGAAAACGTCATGCTATTTTTTTTTCGATCGTTCCTGAATCACAATGATCCCGAGACTCGAGTTCACGGTAATTTCACGGATTAAATGTGAGATGATATGCGGAATAGGGATTTTTCATATTATTAGACACCTCCTCTGATTGCGTAACATTCTCTTTGACGGTATCCCTGCTTAATACATCGCTATTTAGAAGATCATATTTGCGTCTTAAACCGTCATCTTACGATGAATTTTTCGTTGGAGTGAGTAATCGTTTTAGCGGCTGGTCTTACATATTTGTACAAAAAAACTAAATGTACAGTACATCTCATTTTTTTCTCGAGAATTTATAATAAACCCGATATGAGGAAATAAAAAAATTTGAAAAAATCATGAAAAACCTGTCGACTTATGAAGATTATGATCCCACAAAAATCGTCTCGATAACATAATTACTAATTAAAAGCTATTTACAACATTCATTAGAGCTCAAAAATACGCAATTTTTCCGACCTTTCAATTTTTGTGTCACCGTCTTATTTTCGACAAATTTTCATTCTGACAGGAGAGTTGTCTTCCAGTGCATTGAAAAAGTCGCCCCTCAAAGGGTTGAAACCCTCTTGAGTGTTCAACAATGTTCGACTATGCTCCTTGAGCTTATTTTGCTATAAATACGGAGCCACGCTAGTATCGTAAGAACCGGTGGGGGGAATCTGCAGGATTCGCGATGAATCCTGATACGAGAGGCTCGCGGTCACCACACTATTCCATAGGGCACTGCAAAACACACGACGTACTTTCATATCGATTCACGCATCCGTATCTCGTTCATACACATGGCATATCGTTGCAGCAAACATAAGCTGCTCGATGCTATCGAGTATGCAGATTTCGAAGGATCTTGTCGAGATCGCATTGGCTGTCTCGGGCTCTCGAATAACCCCCGGGTTCACGAGACGCCGAGAATTTTTAGTCTCGTATCGAGGCTTCCGGTCGTGGCCTCCACATATATATGTATATATTTATGTGTATATACTTGAAGCCGCTTTTACTCGCGCAGAGGAAGAGAGAGACTTGCAATTTATTCTTCCGGAATTTCGCAGCCCCACTCGGCGGGCGCCAGTCGCTGCCGTCTTCATCCCGTTTCGCTCGCACGCGCGATCGTATACATGAATTTTTCACGAGAGTATTTATGAGAGGCGCCACGCT
>JAPYYZ010003349.1:0-11709 GCA_030522705.1 Eretmocerus eremicus | reverse complement strand
TGGTGTTTGAAATATGACAGTCTATCTTCCCTTACTCTAGACTAGAGCAAGTTTATCGAGAAAAAATAGTGTGGCCCGAAACTTTTGCACGCAACTGTACATGTAAAAGTTTGGATCACTGCATTGAAATCATCATATTTGCTATGCGGGGACTCATATTTATTGACGATACGTATTCAAATTTATGTATCAACAAGATCATTCTCACAACAACCTCAGTGGAGAAACTGCGCACCCCATTTGATAAACGACGACAAAACTCAGATAAGTATATTGCAAGGCCTCTTGTTCTCCTCGAGTGTTTTTTCCAAACTATAGAAGATTCTGACAAAATATCACGAAGTAACAGAAACGCAGACACTTGAGAAAAAGTAATACAATCATAGGACAAAGCCTCTGGGGAGTGTAATGATACAATTAACTTTTTCCGCCCAATCGTTCGCAATTGCGGATATGCAGGGTATTACTCAATTCATCATAACTCTTGTATAGATGGGAGAGAAAATATGACAGAATTCAGAAAAATATCTGAGGTTACAAGGATCAAATTTCCACACAAAATGCTTTGAAATCTGATCTTGAATCTGATCCGGCATACAACATGCAAAATGTAGAGGACATGAGATTTTCAAACCTTTATAATTTCCATCGATTCACAAGATATTTTTCAAACGAAAACGAATTTTTTCTATTTGCCTAAATGATTTCGGGCTAAAAGGTTTAGCTACATAGTAAACGGGAGAAATCTTGATATCCTAAGGAGTTGCTATTAAATCATTATACTCAAAAGGGCAGCACCAACTGTGCGGGTCATAATAGATTTTCATAAAACTTTGGAATTTTGTTTTCGGTGCCAAATCATTGGACAAATGTCTGGGCACATTACAGAACGCGGCTCCTTTTTTGAGTTACAGCATCTCAAAACATTCTGATTCTCATCTACTTTGCACTTTTGATGGAATATCAGTCACATCGCTTCACGGCTTTCTCGCGGTCTCTTGTCATATTTTTTCTCATCTTTGTAATGATTACCATACGAACTGTTTCAACTATTCTACTTTCAAAGAATTTCGAAAGCTGTCCATACGTGTCTCTTCCTCAGTAAAATATAATAATAGCCCATGAGAAGGTTGTGAAGAGGTATGATTGACTTTATATCGAAATGAATGAAAAATAGCTGAGAAATCAGCATATTTCGAGATACTTTAGTCCAAAAACGAGTCCGCATTCTAAAAAATGCCGAGACACGTGACTAATGATTTGACACCAAGAGCAAATCACAAACTTCCATGAAAATCCATGAACCACAAAGTTGATGCTTCCGTTGTCAGTGTCGAGTAAATTTCCCGTCCATGACTCGTATGAAAGGCTCTCACATTCGTGCTCACATTGAACGGTGCGGATGGTAAGTTGATGTTCGCGAAGCTTATAAATTCGCTCGTGTAAGCGAGCAGACTCGATACTCGACAGTTTGAGCGCGAGAGCTTGCAGGGTCTGGCGTTGGCCACAACGGGCCGATCCCGAACTCCCCGAGCTTCTAATTGGGCGCATCTCAATGGAGGGCAATTTAACTGCGTGGAAATTCAGCGGTAAATTCCCGGGACCAACCGCAGTATCTGTAATGATGACAGTTTTGGCCATGGAGCACGTGGAGAGGCCAATATAGCCCGAGGGGCGCACAGCTCGTTACTAGTTTCGGGCAAAAGCTCCGAGTGACGAACGAGGGAAAGAGATACTACGTGCGATGCCACAATTCAATCACACGACCGGTATGACACCAGAAACGCTATCGGTATTTTTGTTTCAATTACCATTCGATTTCGATGGATTGTTAGCCCTTGTGTGAACGAGAATTGGGATGTTTGAGGATCGAATTGAGCGATTTCGAGCGTGAATGAAGCGTGTCGCTGTATTCTGCGAAATTGTTTATGAATTCGTGTACGGGCCGAGCAGAAAGAGTTTTTTGTCGCGTAAACGGATAAACACGACTTTTTTCTACCCCTCTCGTACGTGCGGAGCTGTGCAAACATAGCCAAAATTGCGCGAGATCAACGGGGAAAAACATGGGCAACGACAACGACAACAGCTAGAAAGAGTCAAAGACGACAAAAGACGAAGATAACATCAACAAAAGGGGCCAGAGCGAGAGGCGCGGAAAACGGGCAACGCGAGGATTTAATTAAAAGGAGTGAGAAGGTGTATACCTCGAGAAAGTGAGACGGGAAAGAATAGAGCCCGGATGGGATGATGGCAAACAAGGGTGGACTTGTGGAGTTCATGGGAGGCATAGGAACGGAAGAAAAGAGTCAAAAAGAGTCGGATAACAGGGCCCATAGTGTGGAAAAAAGCTCGGCCTGTCGTACACGAGGAAGAGCAATTAGCGAGTACATTTTTTCCGCTCTTCCATCTCTGTCAGACTGAGAAGATGATTTCTGAGTCGAAATGACTCTTTGCTCTGACGGACATAATGAAGCTACGTGGGCTCAATAATCTGTATAGTTGTAGTCTACCCTGGAATGACAAAATTTCTCGTAGATTTTGTCAGCCCGATCTTCATTTTGTTCATTGTAATGGACCCTATCGATTTCCAATAGTTATGATAATAATCTTCCTGGAATATATCGAATAAATCTGGAAAAATTCCGAAAAATCCTTCTCTCGACCGTGTTTCTCATATTGTAAGCCATACTTCGAATATAAGCCGCAGCAATCTTTTCGCAGGAATGTAAACCACTCTCGCGAAAGTAAGCCGTACCCGAATTTAAGCCATAGCTCCAACCACCAGCACCTATTATATTTGATCATTGGTTCGAGTACGATTTGAATTTCGGTAGGAGAAATATATTATACGATGGATGGGGGCTACATATCAGATTGCGAGAGAAAGAAATTGAGTACGAAAATTCTTCAAAATTCCTGTCATGATATTTATTACCGTATTTTGCCCAAATGACATATTCTGATCGTCAGAAATGTGATTCCGATTGGCCAAAGTTTGTGATGGTGAATAGGTCAGTAAAAGCTTATACAGAAGCGATTTGAATAATTATGATGGTTAGCTTTCGATCCAGGGTAGAATTTACGAAAAAATCAATTTACTGCAAGCCGGGGTCACTTTGATCACCGAAGTAGCTTTCGTTTAACCGTGTATTGGCCATACTTATTATTTTGGATAGGTCCGCCCTAGAGCATTCCGCGGAGGCTCATTCTGAAGATAATATAAAGAACTTTGGGATAAACGACCACAGGATGATCTGGAACAAATCAATTTCTACTCAGAACTGAAATACGAGTGGACCAAACTAGCTTCATGGTATCCAAAGTAGCCCCGGCTTACGATATCTGGGAAGTTCAACGTTTGCTACTTGATCATTGACGAGCGATGAGCTGATGATGAAATGGGGAAATCATGCATAAGTGGACTATTCAACAAATTTTACCTTCTTCGTGGTGATACCGTGGAATAAGTGACTGTGATAAAACGATTCTGATTCTGTTATCATCTAAAGCAAAACTATGCAACGGAATAAAACGAGAGGATTCATCTCAAGGGTTATTTGATGGAGGTTGAAGTTCGGTGAAATCGATTTCTATCGAGTAAAATTATAGATTCCTGTAGCCTGCACTTCAGCTCAAAATTTATGGCGAATGTAGGATCATTCTCAATTGCGCGAAAAGTGTAATTGCTTGAATCTCACGTCTACTTATGTCATGTGTCATTTTTTATTCAAAGTCTGAGCTCAATTTTCACCTTTTTGATACAGTGTATTTTCGTCTCAGATATATGCCATCTTTTATGTCTGTTCCGTGATCTTATGGAAAATGTATCTCATACCTCATGCAGTGATCTCTTCCAGATCTTATTGAACAAAAGATGCAGGACTAAACGTGGAAGTTAATGTCTGTGTCAAGACAGAATACGTGATATATAGGCAATCAGAAAATTTCTGTATAGTCTCCTCCCCCCCCCCTCCCCGAAATTTTTGTGAGCGCTTATTCTCATTTTTACTATGCGCTAGAAAATGCTGTAAGCTACAAATCGTAATTATTAGCTTTTTATTTGAATAACAGACCATTCCAGTATGAATAGGCAGTGAGACATATTTTGCTATGCTTACTATTTAACGATTGTTCACGACACCTTCGCCAATCTTATCGCATTTCAAATATGAATCCCCGCCTCGTCTTCGCAGACAAACCTTGATTCATGTTACTCCTACCCCTTTCTTAAATTTCCTCTCAGCTCTGAACGTTGACGAGGCATTTTCTATTCTACGACAATGACTTGCGAGAACCGCAACAATGGTTAGCTATTTATACTACTTATTCATCGCTAACAATTAGCTTATCAACTTTATCCTGATTGAAACTGCCCTCGCCTCCCATAAGTCTTTCTGGATATATTTTGAGCTCTCCAAGAATTACCTACGCAGTCTATCTGGTTCAGGCGAACTGATATAATCCCAAATTGACGTTCTCCCAATCCAATCTTTATCACACTTTCCCATCCCCTCATTCTACTTCTTCAATGCGTTGGACTCAAAATCCACGATTCACACAATTTAGGCAAAATTGATCAGCGGGATAATCGTATTATCCCGCTCTGACCTCTCACCCAAAAATACGCGTGAAAATGACGCGAGATTTGAATTGGCGAGTCAAACCTATGGCGCAGAGTATACGAAGTATATGCGCAGTGTGAATAAGCTTGATCAAGAGGTGGCTCGAGGAGCAGCTTTGGGAGTCCGTTGAAAACTTGGGTATCCGCAGCGCCAGAAGCATCGCGGGCCATAATAGCATTAAGGATTTCTCGAGAAAGCAGCATGCCGGGCTTGCAGCATATTGACCACTGCGTGCGTGTCGCGGGGAAATTTAATACGCTCGGAAGCTCTAGAAAGGTGCTCACGCTCATCGTTCTCATTTGAGCGATTTTCCATCCATCCACTCCTCTCTTCAGCATCGATAAATTCGGAAAAGTTCATACATCTTTCGAAAACCAGGAAGAAGCTCGCATTTTACCTTCAAAAATAGCAAAGAGAGCATTCAATCAGTGCTCAGTGGATTATATTCCATATTACGGGCAGCCTAAAGAGACACTGTTTGCTTTCGTCTGAGTATGCGCGTCGGGTGTATAGTGGCGACGCGGCAATTTGAAATTACAATTATAGCCGGGCGCGACTGCGCTCGCGCAGAGTTTCCCAAAACGCAATGCTAGGAGAGACTATAGACGGCTCCCCCAGCTAATTATTCGCTGCGAGATGCACTAGATGCGAGAGCGCGAGCAACAGAGCCTTGTTTTGACAGCATTAGCGCAAATTCTAGAGTGACGGCGCTATTATAGGTGGACTCGACGAAAATGCCAGTCGCCGTGGGAAGTTTGTTAGATGCGTATAGTGTCACGCATGCATTTGTGGATCGCGCGAAAAATTGTATAAGTTCTACTCTGCAGTCAATTTTTTCCACTATAGCGTTGAATAAAAATTCACTTGTGGGTGGAATTTTACTCAAAGAAATGTCTCGACTTGAGAAAGTAAGACGGGGTAGGAAAATTCTTGACGGACTGTTGCATCGAGAATTTTTCTTGTGAATCAAACGAGGGGATGGAGGATGGCGATGAGGGTAGCTGGAAGCATTTGAATCGTAATTGCAAAAGTTCGGATCGTAGCCGATAATTTCTCGCACGCAATAATGTTTACTCCGCAACAACGCAATATCCTTTCAAGTTTCTACTTCTCAAGATCTTTGAGAGATCGTGATGTTATTGGATTGCGAATGGGTAGAAGTTTTGCTAAGGAATATGAAAGCGAAAAGGTTTTGAAGAATCTTCACGTTCAGAAGTTTCAAGCAACAGAAAGAGGCTTGAAGCTGATTTTCATTAAAACAAAATGAGTCAAGTTATTATCTCATTGCAACCGGTTTTGTATACACGCATCTTGAAAATCTTTTTGAGCCATTTTTTCTCCCGGTTTTGATTATTGGCGATTAAATGATTGCTGATTTGGATGCCGATGCAAACCGTCAAGACCTTGATAAGCATGGCTTCTACGAAGAAACAAACTCCGGAGGATCATCCGGTGATCATGAAGTTGCCCAGAGAGTTAGAAAACCTCGCAGGAAACTCTCAAGTTTACTATGAACTTGATATTCTTAATCATCTCAAAAATGGGGGATGTTTGTTCCTTGCTATTGAATTTTATCTGAGTTGGTACGATTTTGTAAAAGATTTATCGACTGACTTAAATCTTTGACTCACAATGCATTTCTTTGACAACAGGAGGATGTTTCTCTATCAGCTGTTTTCATAAGGATTTGCGAAGAGACTTCATGCGTCAGATCCGAAAAAGCCGTCTTACCGATTTCTCAAATATCAAGGATAACATACCTCACACACCTTTCAACATCGGATTATTGATGTATTTTCCTTGAGAAACCAATTGCTTTTGAATAGAAACTGTTTGATCTGACTTCATTTGACTTTTATCGAGACTCCAATTTATCGCAATTTAGAGAGTGGTTGTCGGGCTTGGACGTAATCTCCAAATTTTCACGAGCTCAATGATTTTCTTACACGATGCATCGTTCTCTGGGACGAGCCAACCGCGTGAAAATAGAGATGCCTGCTTGTACAACTTTTTTGATCGCTTTTATTTTCTTTTACGGTTCACCACTTCAATAAGATATCAACGTCTAGGAAAAAGAGTTGTCCAGGGTCGCAAAAGTGTGAATAAGTAGTTTGGATCCATGAGATTGCAGTTCAAGGAATTCGCAAGAACGTTTTTGAGCTTCATACAATTTTTAGCTCTCCACCCCTCTTATTCATCCCACCCATCAATATTTTGTATTTATTCGTTCAACATACATCGTGTACTTTTTCTTTCTTACTCATGAGCAACGTCAAAAAGTCATAATATTTAAAATTTCATATCATTGGAGTATGGACAGTTTGCGAAATGATTGACAACAATCAGTGCAAATACCATAATGAAATGATTACCACCTTTCTCTCTATCTTCAAATTCGCAATTTGTTAACACTTCATGCGTATAAGTATTTTTGCACACGATGTACTTACAATCGTCATTTTGATAAACTGTCCTTCTCACGAAACCACTGACCTAGTGTGTTGCTATAATACAACATTCTATACTATTTCCTCAAAGACTTTTTCATAGATCTGTTGAGTTTTGATGAAATCGAATAATGGATTAAAGATCATTAAGACGTGTCCAATCCACAAAGGCACTTGTTCTATTCGAATATAACAGGTTAAATGAATGAATCGCCAAAAAATGTATAGGAGTAAGTTAACTCCTCTCCCAAGGTATGATGGATATGAAAAAATTCTAAGTATTGAAACAGGATGTATTCTCCTTCAATTTCACAATATTTCCTAGTAGTTGAAGGCAACTCTCAGCACCACATATTGTATTGATTGTAAAAATGCTCGACTGTGATTCTCCATTGCCTATTCCATTGGCTCTTATGCACACCATGACAAACACAGAGTTTTTCTGAACATTCTCCTCCCTCCAAAAAACCCTTTCTCAAGCAAAATCTGTCACATCCATGGTCATTGACCTCGTCGCCTTTCTCCGTCTCACAGTTACCCGGCTTCACTGAAACGAAAAATCACACGAAATTAGATGGGTGATCCAAGCACCAGCACTCGCGATACAGACTTGGATGAAAGAGCACTATGGAAAATGATGGTCTTCTGAATTCGTGTATTCAGTCATTATCCGGTATTCTAGGGTGAAAGGGTGTATTTTCCGTCCCGACCTCGGAGCGGACAGTATAGTACCGCATTGCCGTCTAGAACAGAGGGTGTCTACACACGCGTGTATGCGTTACACGTAAGGAATTTTTGGATAAAATTGACTTTGAGGTTTATGGTAAGGCTGATGCTCCTTGCTACTTGAGGTATTTTCTGACTTAAACTTCTGTGAAATGTATGCTTATTTACGGTAAAACCTACCAAACTTGGGGGTAAGAAACTTACGTCTTCCGTATAAAGAATGCGGGTACGTCTCTACAGAATTCATCCTCGACTGAGGATAAAATTTATCTCATCTCGCACCAGCATACAGTGCATGCATGGGTCCGAATCTTCATTAACTTTGAAGAAAAATCACCCCAAGCCCAAATTGGGGTGAAATTTATCTGAAGTCTGGGTAAAAACTGACCGAAGATTTCCGGTTTTCTCTACTGAGAATAACCTTTACACCAAGGATGAGAAAAATTTTTGTAATGAATTTCTCTGCGTATACATGGAGCGCTATACGCCCATTTTGTGCGATGTCTTCGAGACACTTTATTGCACGAGACTCTCTCATCCCCTCCCCAAATACTTTTGTCGCAAATACCAACGCTTCCTTACTTATGCAGTCGTGCCGAACCTTGCTCCTTCATCACGTCGAGAACCACACTATTTCGACGCGGGGTATACCAAAAAGCCGCAATTTTCATGTACTTCAGCTCGTTCTCAACAACTTTTTCATCTTTGAAATGCTTCTTTCAAAGTTTCAAAATTTAATTTTGGTTCGAATCTACAAACAATTTACCGAAAAAGTCCGGTGTACCCATTATGGCCCACCCCCGTTTTCTCTCATTGGCTTAAGAGTATGCCAATCGGTCTCAAATCATCTCAAAAGGCGTGGGAAAAGCTGGAAAACGAGCCAAGTTCCGTTAAATTTGGACGTCTGGCCGAATAATCGAGATTTCATGAGTCAAGAGGCCATTGACACACTTTTGTTAAAATATTTTCATTTCTTCCTCATCTACGTGAATAGCGATTACTGGAGTTCAAATTATGGAAATGGGACGTACCATAGCTCATTTTGAAGGTTTATTGAAAAGCTTCAAGATGTATCCAGATATTTTGCGGAAAGCAATACAGTTGCGAGACCTACATATGCTGATAGATGTGTGTAGAGCACCCTGTCGCGACCTCGTGAAAAATCTCTGATTCATAAGACTGGAATAGCTAAAAGAGAATTAACTAAAAGGAGATCCAACTAACTAAAAAGGGATCAGACTAAATAAAAAGGGATCAGACTAACTAAAAGGGGATCACGGATTCGGCTGAAACTTTGGAAAAAGTTCATTTGGTGCCTAAAGATAATATCTAAAACCTCAGGATTCAACGCTCAAGCGTTTGTCGGAGACAGCTTAGAATATTAATACTGACTCGCTAATGTCATAGACTGTAACTCAAAATCGCTGAGTGTTAGACCCTGGATCTTTAGATTCATCTTTTGGCTTGGCACGAAAAAGAAACTATTCCCAAAAATTCCAGCGAAATCGGTGATCTGGAGTTGTGACCCCCTGCTGGTGATTAAAGATTGAACATACCTCAGTTCATCTCAGAGGTCTTGAAATCAGCTTCAAAGTGCTTTAGGGTACATCAAAAAATATTGAAGTAAGAAAGAGTTGGATCTGCCACAACTTCAGGTGGGCCTTAAAAGGCACATCTACTTTAGTACAATGGCTCTTCTTGAAGACGCGTTCAATTTTTCTGACCACTTTACTACTGATCGGTGCCTCGCTCACACATTGATCGAATGAAAGAAAGATAACGACTCAATATAAATTAGGTTTGAGAGTTCAACTGATGTTGGGAGTGTTTTGAAAGAATTCTTTGGAGACAAAATTTTGAATTTATGCATCAATTACTCACGTGTTCTTAAGTTCAGAGCAGAAGAAAGAATTTTCGAAAATGATAGAAGATAACTTATGAGAACAAAAGTTCTCGTGCTCTGAATTAGAAATCTGAAGTGTACCATGATCCAATCGAGTGAGACAAACTGCGAAGTTTGCCGAAAAAAATTATTCCGAGTGCTAATAATTTCAATAGAGATTACGCATAATGATGACAGAACTCTCAAATAATGATGAGAGGGGTAATAGAAGAAGTACTGCTCGAAAAACAGTGTTAGTCATCTATGCATTGAATGATGATCTATCATTCTGATCATGAGAAATCATTCTGCTCTTAGAAATGGTCTTCAATCACGAATTCTACTCAGAATTCCATTAATTTTCCCATCCAATACCTTCCACCATCTCGAATCTCCGAAGTTGCTGAATTCCGCTATATCATTCCTTCTGTATAAAAATACATCATCAGCATTGAGATTGGAATCTAGAAATATAGAATGAGCTCATTCTAATTGGGCGACCAAGTATGCATAATAAAATTTGATGGAGCCGTAGTGCGATGCAATTGCTTATATTCAATCCAATAATTAAACATCTAGGCTCCGACATTTGAACAAAAGTTTTCAGCAATCCAATGAGTCCATACTTTTTCGCCACCTTATTGAATTTTGATTTCCGAGACGTCCCTAATGCATCACTCATTTCCTTGCAAAAAATGATTACAGAGAGAAGTTTTAGAAGTACTTGTTTCGATTTTTATAGTAAGGAACTATTCAACTCTGTCTTATACAATTCTCGGAATCTTGTTTAGAATTCACAGCAAGCTACCAATTATAAAAGACAGATAATAGTATGAGATCTGCTTTTTTATCTTCATCTTGATTCTCTTGTCTATTAGAATATTAGCCGTTCTGCTTTCTTCCGGAAAGATAGTCCTTTGTAGCAGAGAATGATGAGAGCCGAAAGCTTATCTACTCAATTCATCATTTTGGTGTGAGAACAAATATCTTGCAGATGTTGAGAACTATGAATCGAAATTTAATGAACAATCGGCGAGTACTGAAGATGAATGCTAGAATTGTAGAACCGTAAAATACAAACTTGGAATCGAACTTCATGAATTTTCTTCAGAGCTCCAGTTTTGAAGTATCGATCGAAAAATGTAATACATAATACGAAAGGCATCTGTACTGTCTCCTTGGTGGCTCATTTTTTCATGAAAATAGTAATGAGGATTCAAATTGATACAAAAGCAACCTACTTTAAAAACATTTAAATGACTGATTAGATGTTTCAAAATTACAAATATTTCGTGGAGGCTGGTTTTTCGAATTGTATTGAAAACTTCATATGTTATCTATGCAAATATCACAAGAAATCGAGAAGACCATTAAGGGTTCAGTGAATGAGTACATATTTCTCATTCTATGTTCAATAAACATCACTCATAAATCCATATCTTGGAAGAAAATAACAACTCACTAATATCTCGTCAGAAATGCCATGTTTCACGCGTGTCCTGTTCGAATCTGCATTATTACTCTTTTATTAATCATCATTTCTCACTGAGCTCATCAGTAAAAACTGTCCTTCCATTTTCTAATTCGTTGTGGGTCCTTGGGACCCACAGGAACGGATCGGAAATCACTGATTGACTAGTGGCTCCCACTGACTCAGCCGCGAGATACTCTTACTGTTTGATTACTATTTTCCACTATTGATCAATGATTTTTACCAAAAATGTTTACCGAGTTCATTATTGTCAAACGTATACGGTTTTTCAAATTTTTTGGATCCATTCCCCAGATATCAACGAATCGACTTAAAATCATGTTCAAAATGTATCTTCACCATGTTGATTCTGACGTATGCATATGCCCGTAGTATGAATCATTCACAAGCAGTTCTAATCATTTTTGCGTCGTCCTAATCTGAACTGTGTAATGTTGTACTGTGTACTCTCTCCCTGCGAATCAGTAGAATGGCAACTGAAGCCTTCAGTAAAGACTCACTGTACTGATTGAATCAGTAAGACTGTTTTACCCATTTCAG
>JAPYYZ010003348.1:0-11710 GCA_030522705.1 Eretmocerus eremicus | reverse complement strand
AGTGAACAACAGGTTTCATGGTCCCAGGACGCTCTGGTTTTAGTCAATCAATTTTAGAAAGAGTGTCCCCCACAGGGGACAAAATAGTGAACGGGTTAAGTATACTTATTATTTGTTTTCAGGAACTCAACAGGCTGCGACGCGCAGCTTTGTCTTTGGGATTTATTGAACTACTTGAAGGACTAGCTCTGATCCTGGAAAGAGAATGTACATTATTACCTCCCAATCTGCACGTTGATTGTGCTATACAAATGGGCCATGTTGCTGAGATGCTGCGGAAGCCTTATTCTCGAGAACTGAAGAATAACATAACGCCAATTAGGACGAAATTCACTCCAGGTGATCAATAAAGTAGGAAGTAAGCATGTGAACCGTTTAGAGATACTTTTATGAATCATGTTCTACGAGGACTTGTGAGAAATTATTTCATAAATAATCATTAGCAATTATTGTACATAGTTCATAATTATTTGGATGATATTTTTTCAACTTCTCTCAAATATCTATTGTGAATAAATGAAATTATTTTTATAGCGTGTCAGTGATTATCATTTTTGCCGTGACAAATAATTTTTTTTTTCATGCGCCCATTGTTTAAAATCCACTTGCTCAATCCAATAAACATTAACCTCCGAAGTTTGAAGAGGGCTCATTGTTGCTTACTAACATTTAGGAAAATCTCGAAAATCTTTGGATGAAACAACGGAACCCGAGATTCTGAAAGAACTCTCAACCCCTTCAACTCAGAATAATCATGGACATGAACTTTTACAACACGAGCTTTTACATAAGATATGACAAAAAGTCAAAAATAACCGTTTGTCAAAGAATTTATGAATGTTAAAGTAAGTAGCGCACCGTGGCTTATGGGTTTTCTGTTTCAAGATCGGGCTAGCGATTAGAAGTCCTTACTTTTCTGGGATCCCATAAAAAAATATAGGAGCTATCTCAAGTTTATTACAATCTAGACGATAATGACTAAACTCCAAGACATGCAGCTCGTTTGATGTCCAGTTGCAATCTCAACAAGCCTCTTTTTTCTTTCATCAGTCGCATAAAATAACTTCAAGAATTCATGTAAGTCTAGATCCTCCATATACTTAATCAGGACCATGAAAAATGAGGATCACGCGACCACTCAACACTCAATTTTTATCAAAATATTTTATCCCAAAATTACTACGAGAAGCTCCTATGTTTCTTTCCCAAATAGTGAAAATATTCCTGTGACCAAAACGGCACAGTAAGTATAAGATCCCACAAGAAATGCGGATTTATCAATTATTTACACTCCATATATGATCCATTCTCATCAGTTTTTGGTTTAGGTACTCATTGCCACTCTAAATGGAATGTTTCCATTGAAAGTTCCATATTAGACGCTGGGAATTGGACTTTTGCCTTTTGCCTCTCTGACACTTAATTTGGTCCTCAAGAATGCAAGTATCGGTAAACACGGCCAAAAGTCGTATTTTTTAAGACAAACATTCATCTTTTGCGCTAGCTTACTTGACTAATTCACTTTGTGATTTCAACTGATGGAAATAAAAATTTCTCAGACATTCCCGTAACGTTTGCCCCCAGAAGCCAGAAAATAATATACGATAGGAGTTACATGCTTCTCGTGCCAAAAGCGCCCATGCAAGCTAGTTGCGTATACTATCTTTTCGCCTCAATGCGCGAAACGTCTAGTTCTTCTGATCTCGAGCGGGTGGAAAATTGATGTTTCCGCGCACCTAGGCGGAAAACAAATTCTCAAAATGTTTTCCAGTTTTCTAATCACCACACAATTAGCTCATCCCAGATTAAACTTAGATACCCTTACCGTTGTAAGTGGCTCCTAGAATCTCATAGGCTTCGACCATTTTTGAAGATTTCTGAATAAATTGGGTGTGGAAGAAACAAAGTTTCAATGATTTTTGCGAAATTTAGAAGTAAATGATTACATGCACAAAGTATTTGGTGAACAACATCTATTTAGCATGGTAAAATTGTCTTGTATGCTCTTGTAAAATAATTTGTGTATTCATATTCATTTGAATCAATTATTATGCTTTCAATCTTGAACTCTCGGTACATTATTTCTAGTCAAACACATGATTTCATTTCATAATACAACATAAAAAATACTCACATTCAAGGCATATAATTTTTTAAAAATCTTATGAATAAACTAAACCGCTAAAAATATCGCAACTATTAAGAGTATAATCGAGTAAACTGGATGCACAAAATCAACATTCAGGATACTATTATCATGATTCGGCAAATATTGAAACCTAAATAATTATTGTGGACCCAGATCTTGAACATGCGTTATAGTAGTCTGTATTAGCTTTGGCCTACAGCACCAATGTCAAGTAAAACACTAATCCATTCATTATGTATCTTTTCTTAATTATCAATCATCACAGATACTTACTGTGTAATAGGAAGACATAGTGAGTCATTTTTATGAAATCGCCTCGATCGATTTCTCGCTAACTTAAGTGGTAATCATATTTTCATCACATATGAAAACGATCAAGATGATCTTAATGAATACACTCACACGATAGATAGTCAATTCTTTGAGCGACATGCGTAGAGATATGTGTTTGATTACAATCATTCAGGTACATCGTAAACACATAAACGCCTAGTAAAATCGAACTCGGCAGACACCGCCAATAAAGCATCTCTCATTGTTGATTTGTTAAAATATACAAATCATCGCAGAGTGCGATAAGTAGTGCTCTTTGAATGTACTGGACTCTGTAACATTTCGAGATTCATCCAATTAGGAATCCTAGCTTTCGTATCGCTTTTCTCCGACTGTCACGCGAGCTCATCGTCCGTTATTTCTGCATTGACCGGAGACAAATAACGGCTCCTCGTGCGAGAATTCGATTGCTGCAGAGATGGATCGTCACAGGATAGATCTGATGTGGATCCTACGTCAGCTAAAAGCTTCTCACGTTCTGTTCTTTCGGGTGCTAATGGATTTCGGTCATAGTTCTCGCGTTCTGTAGGGGACATATTTAGATAGCCACCCGTCGAATTTGAATCCATGATCCAAATCATAACTGCTGTCACAAGGGAGACTGCAATATCAACGTTTAAATGTAATAAATCAGCACATTTAATAATGCTTATTCACCGTGATCGTCTTATACTTACTCCAAAGCCATGCAAGGAAGAATAATTCAAGCATCAAGTAACCATAAGTGTCTACTATGACTCCACAAACTATGGATGTAATAGCTAGTCCCAAATTCTGTAATGCTTGTGCTCTGGAAATTATTTTACAGATTTAAATTACAAACAATCTATTTTTTGACATAAGAATGAGTAAACCGGGGTCACTCCATTCCATCATACTTACATTCCATAGCTTGTGCCTAACTGATGCTCAGGTATGACCAAGGCTATTAATGGCCAAAGACTGCTGGCTAGTAATGAATATGATAGTCCCAAGAAGACCATACACACATATGGGCTCACGTAGGTAAAAGCAAGTAGCCCATGAGCAATTAACGAGCCAATTATACTCAAAATGACCCAAAGAACGTTCTTTCCTGCTTTATCTACCAAAATTCCAAACACAGGAGATGCAATAGCTGAAATGCTGTATACCAAGGAATTGACAGTGTTTGCAACTCCAGGCTCAAAGTTGTATTTTCTAATGAAGAAGACTCTGAAAAAATATTATAAATATCAGTGAATGAGGCTGTGCAATTAATTATTACTTAATATTGTCAATCCACTTACTTTCCCAATGAGACAAATGGAAAAATGGCAATGTAATAAGCAACACAGATCCAGGCAACCAGCCAGAAAATCGTTTTAAAATCTTTTACATCTGTAAGTCGGACTACCTCTTGCTCTTTGCCTTCATTTCTTCTCAGAGCTTTTTCCGCGTGGCTATCCATGAGTCCCAAAATCAAAACACATATCATTGAAACAACACATGTTATGGCAGCAAGAAATAGAACAACACCTATGCACTCGGGACCTGAGAAGCCCAATGTTTCCGAGGCATAGCTGTAGATATTATCCATTATTAAGAAGTTGACAGTTGAGCCCACTCTGGCAAAACTCAACTGAAATCCAAATACCATATTCAATTCTTTGCCCTTGAACCAAAGCACTGCATAGCTATTTTGTGCCACAGCTAATGACTCTGCCCCGATTCTGAAAAAGAAAATCCCCAAGATTATAATACAGAGGTACGTGAGAAGAATTGAAGCTCATATTCAAATACTGATAAATACCCAAAAATGAATCTGCCAAGCATCATGAGCCAAAAGGCATTGATGTATGCTCCGGTAGCAAAGATTAGCTGTCCAATCAATGTGAGAGCCATAAATATAATTGTGCCCCATCTGATTCCAAAGACACTGTCTAAAAGGAAGCCTCCAATAAAGCATAAAATCACATTAGGCCATGAGTAGATTGAGTACAGAAGGGCAAATTTTTTTGTCGACAAGTCCAAAGCAGCCTTGAAACTATCTTGAAGCGCTCCTGGATTGTCATAACAGAAGTATGAACCTGTAACATAATATTATCAAATTATTACTTGCACTCATTATAGTTGGAGCAGAGATTGAATAAGGTCTCCATTAAATTATACATATAGTAATCATTTTGATAGATTTTTTTGATAAAATTTAAGCATAATGCTCATGTAAAAGTGTGGGTAGATGCCGCAGACAACAAAAAAACTATGATTATCTCATTCATTTCATGAATAAAACATTTTTGCATGACACACTTGACGTTGATTAGCTTCATTATGATTGGCATAGGATGCCTCCATAATCATCTTTGATAACGCTACGAAACAATAAATCGTAGACTGGGTCAGTTGTTTGCCGGGCATTTCAGCGGTGAAATTTTCCAAAGGCTCAAAAAATTACCAGAGCCAAACACTGTGCTACATCAGAAGATAAGGTGCTCGCTGTGTTGGGATTAGTCATCCGGTAAGACGGGATAAGGAAAGCAGAATGCCGAATGCCAAATGCCTCGTTCGGGGCAGCCGCTTTGTTATTGAACTGCACGCGCCGCACCGACCCCGATGAATCAAGCGCAAAAATCACGAGACAGCAGACGAATGAGTACACCGAAAATTGCGGACAAACATCACTCGTCCAAGTGTCGGGATTTCCGACGCGAGACGATTCCCAAGAGAAAGGCAGAAATGAGGAATAACGTGCCACCTCGAGTATTACAACAGAAAGAAAGCAAAAGTGACGAACCGATGATGAACGCGTCCTGAAGAGTATGTTGACTTACCAAAGCCCATGAGGCACATAAGGGCCAACCCGAGGAACCTGAAACAAGCCCTCCTCGGGCTGAACCATCCTTGGGGCTCATCCTGCCCGACGGACCTGCCAATGCCAGAGTCCTGGGTGTCCATCACGCCTCCCTCCATCTGCGTCTAGTCCGTCCAAGTCGATGCAACTCCGTTTTGTTGTGCGCGTTTCTAGCAGCTGGGCTTCACGACTAACAAGTTTCGAGTTCGATCAAAGTTATTCAGTCGGCACTCGTTGTTGTCGGAAACATGCTCTAGTTGTTGGAAACTGATATGTTTCTACTTCGCAGTTTCAGAAGCACGCGTGTGCTTCTCTGGAGGAGTCGCGCGACAACTGACAGATGGACACGAGCGCAAATGGAGCAGACACTGAACTAGCGTTGCATCTCATCTATATATATATATATCTATGCTGATCCAGTCGCGTACGCATGACTCGATTTTCGGCCTCATGGATTTTATCGCAAGTCGGACTGGAACTCTGCTGACCGAAATTGCCTCGGACATTATTGATCACTGCCGTAACTCTTATTGATTTTATCTAGGCATGCACGATGCCCAGTGTTTAGTTTTTGATCGTGAATCGTAGAATAACTCGTTCCGAAATTCGAGCCGATATTGGATTCCCCACGATCTGTTCTGTGGCAAATTTTTTATTGAGGAAATGAGTTCGCGATGTTTACTTAGTATTTTGCACGTAATCAATATTTCCCACACGGGCGCAACATAAGCAAGATGTTGCATCCGTCTTAAATTTCAACTTCACACACTGCACCTCTTGGATTACTATTACATCTTCATCATGACACTCACAATCCAGCGTTTTGCTGTCTAACAGTGGGAGGTGAATGTAAATGATAACTTATGTAGTTCATCTTGTCAATCATGAAAGATAATTTATTCTCATCCATTCCATATTTGTAGGGATTTGCATCGTCAAAAAATTAGTTGTGATGAAAAAGGAGCTTTTTTTTAAAACTAGATTACATTATACATTTACTCTGTACTCATCATTCTTACACTATGATGTAAAAACACTCACCAAATCAATCATATTTACATTTGTCTCATTACTCGCCATTAAGGATAGGTAGAATATATTACCAGGAATTACAGGTAATTACAAATATATCAAAGTTTCCATACACTCATATAATCCTAGATAGCTATATTCAAAATAATGTATGATTCGGAATGCACTGAGAGTCATAATTGAGAATTATTTGAAAACGTTTTCGATAAATTTACTGCTTTTGGTCAATTTGCCGCCAACGAATTTAAGAACGATTTCAAAAATTGTGAAAGGATTAAATCCAATACTATGATGAGAGAAGAAACCGAATAATTTGTGAAGATTATCTTACATCATGAACAAATATCATATCTTATCCAATTGGGGATGATCAAGAAGTAAAACTCAAATAATGAAAATTAAAATTCAAAGTATTGTTACGATGTCACTCCCATTGCTGAGTCATACTCTGATTTGACTGGCAGACCTTCCTCTTGCAAGCCCTCAACATCAACTTCTGATTCAGGTGCATTGAGCATATTCAAAGTCACTTCAGCCGACTTGCCTTGAATGAGCCCAGGATTACTTTGGGGCTGTTTTTGTACTTGTTGAACTTGATGTACATTTGCTTGTTGCGTGGTTTGTTGCTGTGGTTGTTGTTGCCTAATAGGAACACCAGCTTCCTCAAAAGCTTTTTTCTTGAGAGTTGATCGAATTTGAGACCTGGATAAGAGTCAACCATTTTTGATAAGGAATAAAATTCTGACAGAGGAAGTGAAGAATGGCCGTTTTCTCGGAGTGAGAAAGATTTGCTATGAACTTACACTGTCCGGCCTTTGATGTGATCACTAATTTTGTTCAAATCCTCACTGAAAGTCTTTACCGAGTGACGGAGCATCTCAATTTCCTCGTCAGTCCATTTACTGCAGATAAAATTTGAGTGTAAATGTGTTGTGATCAATATCATACAAGAAAGAAACTCAAACCAAGAAATTCTGAGTAGCTGTGTGCTATTAGGAAAGATGTCATGATGGTGGAATAGTGTTGAGTGAAACTGTGAAAGCTCACCCAGTTGGCGAATCAGTGGTAGGGTGCAACTGCATAGTTAGTTCTCCAAGCTTATTAAAAGCTGCTCCTGCAGCGGTGAATATTTCACCAACCTGAAACAAGGAGATTCTAGCTTATACACTTTCAAAGTAGATTTGTTCAAAATAGTAAGCCTTCTAATGTGGTTGGAAGATCTCAATTCTATGAATACAAACACATTTATCCAGCAAAGTCAAGATTTAGATCTCAAGAACCATGAATAGCTGTATGACCTTCAAGTAATTCGTAATGGATGCAGGGGAGAGTCAATTGATGAGAATCCAAAATAGATGTTGAAATCTTCTAAATATACGAGGAACAATTCAAGATAAGTGGATGAAAACAAAAGAGAAACATAACCTTATTGCCGCTGTTCATTTTCGATGCCGGTATCTACACAAATCCACACAAATCGGCACAGCACCCTGAGCTATTTCTTTCAGTAAACGCTGGATCAGGATTCACTCTCGACGACGTTACTAGAGTAAATTTACCGAATTCTTTGAGAGTTTCGGCGAGACAGCTTGAATCGCAAAAAACGAGTGAAATCAGAAGTGATTCGGCGTTGTTTTGGCGGGGGAAGAGCATCTATGACTGATTATTTTTTGTCGCTTACCTTGTTAGCAGAATTCATGGCACGTATTGGGGATGTTTGCCTAATCAGAACTTTTCTACAACGCAAACGAAAAGCATTTAGCAATGCAAGCGTACGTATAAATAAAAAAGTTAGAGATGTAATAAAATAATCAGACCGTTGCTGAGTGCTGCCACCTACTTCTGTTTTATCGACGGAACACATCCAAGAGGAGGGAAATTTGAATTTTTTCGCCTCCACTTCGAGAAATCTTTTTCGGGAGCACATTGGGCCTTTGGTGAAGAAACATAATACGTTAGGTCGGCCTAGGACTCGTAGGGCCATTTCAGGTATTTCAGCGGATTTGACCATAACAATTTCCCAAGGCATTCTTTGGATTAAAGGGAGAACAAACATTCTTTAACCAACCACGGAATTACATTGAATAACAATTGATTCAAAAAACTTCTAGAAAAGGGATATTTTAATCGAGCACATTTTTTCGAGCTTGATGATTTGATTTATTCTTTCCGCGATAACTTTTGAGATGTTTTACGTAAAATATTACACGAGAATATCTGCATTTGACTGCCCTAATGGAGTAAATAGCATAAATCTGACGTTTTGTCTCAAATTACAGCCAAAATTGACCGGTAGCATAATATAGGTATCCACTTTCGAAACTCATTTAGATCACGATCTCAACAGACTCATTGTCAGTTATTATAGACTATTGACTCATAAACACTTGCGATAAATAACCCGAATCACGTCAAGTTTCACGTCCTTGACGTCTAGTTATCATGACATATCATGCCTCCGAATCACCTGTACTAATCATCGGAATCTAATCATCTAATCTACTCAAATGTCCAACTGATGCGATCGATTATGGTGATTGATCGACACTATTAACTGTGGGTGTAATTTGGTACAATGATTGCGTAATATACCTGAGTACTGAGGAAGTAATATGTGACGATTCTATATTTCCGTGAATGTAGTTTCTTTGATTCGACTTTGCATTTATGTATGAGATGTGTATTGCGTTTGCGGGATCCAAAAGACTGATTTTCGAGATTACTGAGCTTATTTTTCATTTTCACTGAAAAATAAGATTAAAAAATGATTGAAGTTGGAAAAAGGCTTACTGGAAAAGAAATCGGTTTGATAAAATGCTGCGATTCGATGTCCCAATTGAAGAACTTTGAAAGCCTCTTTTCAAACTTAAGAATTGAAAATTTTGATTCCGTGAAGATTTTACAAGCAATAAATTACGATGCAAGGCCTAGTGTAGCCTATTTCACCGTTCCTCCTTTTCTTCATAGAAGCATTCTGAAAAATGAAATTCCAACCCGGAAGACAAATTATATTTCAAAACACTGTGGAATTCACCTCTGTAGAAACTCATTTTAAGGATAATAATCAAACTCGACTCCCGAGGGCCAGATTTGGTCAGAAAATGTAAGTAGTCACTTTTTTCTATAAAATTGCGACATCTGGATTTCCCGAAGCTCAGATCGAACGATTTGAAGCTCAAAACATATCTTTTTTCACTCGCTTTAACATATTTCAAGATCCATTGATGAAAGAATGACGAGGCATTTAGTAAACCTCCCTGTGGTTCAGCAAAACACCAGTTTTTTCAAACTAATTTATTACCGATCGATGGCGTGATCATTAAGATGTATATTAAACTGTGAACATTCGAGTTTTCGTTTGAATACGGAAGTGCATAGGAGGATTTAAAATTGAGATGAGAAACTTTGAAGAAATGATTTTAACGCAGAGACGTTTTGTCCTCCGACAGGGACACGAACTCATCAGCAGACCTGCTCATCAGGAGGAAATGATCGGTCTCTTTCGGCTTCTCCCCAACTCCTAGTGTCTTGGCATTTCGAAGGCCTTCTATACGAAACAGAGGGTTTCGCGACACTTTTCGAGAAGAACGATTTTAAATGGATATAGCTCGCTGGTTCCATTCAGTAAATTAGTACAAAAAATACAATTTTTTATAAATTAACAATAAATCGGCTCGTAATCAACAAATTCAAACTTTCTTCAGACCATTTTGTGAGTCTTGAGATGAGTTTTGAGATGAGCTAAAAAATACTAATGTGGACGGAATAGCCAAGCAAACAACACTTAGGAGTAGCGAGATTGGGCACACTCACCTGAATATAAAATCTATATAATGTATTTAACATTATTTAATGATGTATGTACAATAACTTTCATTTGATCATATCATGAAAAAGACTAGAATGAAAATGTAAAAATTTTATTCCAATAGCGGCCATATTTACATTGCTCTTTCATCTATACACAGCGCAACTCTCGTATTCATTCACAGGCTAGCTCAAAAGTTCCTCTTCTCCACAAAAATTCCGCTCGATTCTGGAGCCTCCGTCCCGTATCGCCGCGCCTCATGGATTGCGAGTCACGGATCCCGCAAAATCCTCTGATAGAGCATGAGCCGCCTGCCCCAGTCGTTTTCGGCGGAAGTGTGCGCTCTGAGGAAGCCCGCTCGCTGCGAGAAGACGGCGTGGATGAAGCGCAGCAGCTGCTCGTCGCCCCGGTGCTCGAGCCGCCGCAGATCGAGCTCGGCTTGACCGGCCCGACGCAGACGTCGCGAAGCGGCCCTGTAGCAGCGCCACGGCTGCGGCTCCAGCAGGACCGAGTCGCTGGTCGAGCACAGGTCCAGAAGCAGCCGCTCCAGACCGGCGTCGCCCGCGTTCGCGTGCACCCACATCGTCACCGACAAGCACAAGCTCAGGTCGAAGCGGTCCTGAGGGTGGAATTTTGACTGTGCTGAGCTGCGAGCTTTTTTGGATGAAAGATCGAGTTCGAGATTGATTTTGGGAGACAACCGGCGGGGAGCGACATTTGAATGCCAGTGTCATATGATTGGCGGAGAGATTGTTGAGGATCGGTATTTTTACTTTGGAACGCACACGAAATATGTCACTCGGAGCGCGGAAATCAACCTCCCCGCTCTTGTATCGAAATATACTTCTTTCATCAATGCGAGGGAAACAATACCGAAAAACTGTGCGGAAATGGCACTTTCCAAGATATAGACAATCAATATCTATGAATCTATAGTGAGATATCTCATGGTGGAGAGCTGATGTATTCTCATTGTTTTTATTCGTCGCTAATTTTCACGAGTCAACTATTTGAGTGAGATTGGAGCCTTTTCGAATTGCATCAAAGTTAAGCACAGCTTTTGAACATGTTCATCTTAGAGTCACCATATAATACTGCAATCCGGGCTACAACCTTTCATCTCGATTTGAGGAAAAAAACTCATCCAAATCACACAGATTTTCACAATTAATTATAAGTACTATTCGAGACGTTGTTAGGTAAAATTCTGATGAAGAAATATGTGTATCTCGCTGTAAAAATTTTTACATTTGCTGAATGTGCGAGGATAAAACTAAAAAAGTTGTGCGTATAACCACTCCGGATCAATTCCTAAAGAAATTTGGATCCTTTTATCCTCCTTCCATATTGTATCGCCTCATTTTTATTCGCATCTCACGGACATATACAATTCGGGGATACAAAAAAGTGGAAAGATACTCTTTGGAGGCTTTGAATGGATATACGACAGAATCATCAAAGCAGAGAATCAAAGCACTTTGAAGAGCGAGCGCGAGGGGCAAGGCAAACTCGTTTGCCGCGCGGAGCTGCGCGTCATTTCAGCCGGAATTATTGGAGTGTGAATAGATCACAGTTA
>JAPYYZ010003347.1:0-25009 GCA_030522705.1 Eretmocerus eremicus | reverse complement strand
AACCAAACATTATTTGGGAGCAACTCTCGTGGCAATATATTTCTCTTATGTCTAGAATATTTTCTGAATTTTTCCAGATTTTTATGACACATATAACAAGAGTTATCACGAAATATTGGAAAACGTGCTTGTCCACATATGTGGACATGGGCAGTCAGCGGGTTAAAAAAAATTATGTGATGAAATTGAAGACTATCGCATACACTAACATCGAATTATACTCCGACTTTCCTGTCTTCAATTATAGGACTTCTGGGGACCTGGGTCAAAGGTTGGTTTTTGAATTCTCTGTGTGCACATGCTAGAACGCACACTAGATAGTGAATGCTGAATGTTAGCTGATTATTGCTACTGTGTCGTGTGTATATTCCCGACCCGTGATAACTTGTGGTGTTTTGCAAGGCTCTCTCCTATCAAATAAACCATATATTCTTCCCCCCATGAGTTTCTCAAGATTTTGACAAAAATCGGCGAAATTTGGGGGAAGTCTCTGTTTGAAATTTATTCAACTTAATATATATTCCCACGCTTCGACTCTCGCGATCCGTTGCGATCACTTCAATATAATGGCCTATGAATGTGCCCATGTGAAGTAGCATGACCATCGCCTTGTGCTTTCACTCATTTTTCTCGATTTAATTATCTAAGTTCTTGTGGCAAGACTTTGGAAAAGAGACTTTTGTGAATAGTTCTACTTTCTCTTCCTCTGACATAGCTGACAATCTGGAGCTTCAGCTTCTATGTTTTTTTCAGAAGCTGGCATGTTTCCGATCAAAGTCGAAAGTTACACGAATAAAATTTGAGATCCTCCGAGGAAAGAATTGGAGATTTTCAAAGCATGATGGCTATTAGTCATAGGTTTCAAAATTTGAAAAATTAGAATAGCCGCGTCAAGTATGGCCGACTTCCTACATATGCTGTTATAATGAGAGCGCAAATTTCGAAGTTATTACAGAATTCTCCTCATCTCGGGCCATACGCGTAACTTTCGCCGCAGTATAAGGATACCAAATAATTTCGTCAAGTTTTTCATAAACTCTTCAAAAGACTTGCTTGTTCGAAAAATCCGCAGTCTTCTTCTCCTACATTTCTAATCATTCATATGCAAAATATAATTTTTTCTGCCGGATGTCAGTTATGTTCAAATTGGTTGTAACAGATAGTGACTTTGGCAAGTGAAAAATTCGAAAATTACCGCTGTCTATTCAAGTTTGGGTTATGACCGATTATTCATCATCTAGAGGAGGGAGAGTTCTCTAACAGTTTCTATAAGACCATAAGCTGGATAGTGAACTTCAAATCGTTTTGCCTTCTATGGCTTGAAATGGTCCAGGAAATAGCTTTGAGAGTCTTAGCTATAGCATCAAATCACGAGAAGATATTATTTTGAAACTGTGTGCAAATGAAATACCGTAGATGAAAGTGGAATTGTGGAATTGTATCTTATCACCCGAAAAAGAGCTCGCAAGCAGACATCCATAGTCTGTGGTCTAATCCCTATATCAGATAGGCCAAATATTGATAACCTAGCACCAAACTGTGTCCTCTCAACTGCAATATATCCGGGTTGTGCAACTATCCAAAATCTTTTCCAATAGGTTCTATCTAATTGTACGTGCCTCAGGTTTTATTACTGTGTGCAAAGTTTGTGATGGTGGTCTTGCTCTTTTTCCCCCACACGTCTATGTTTCTGTAATCAAACATTCCGCAATATTACGTATGTAAGGATTCACCGATACTCTATTTCCCGCACGAAAGTGTTCAAATGCTTGTCATCTCAATTTTTTTGTTATGAATGTTCCTATTTAAATAACTCGGCACCAGTTCATTACCTAATAATAAGCCGGCTCACTCACGTCCCTCAAAATGTTCTAATTCATCCGATAGTATATTAATCACGAATACGGACCAATTATTCCCCCCTCTTTTTTCCAATAGTTTCTTTTGAGGATTCATGATACAGTAGCATCAGTGATGCATCGTATGCTGAACATTTTGCATGCACTGCAACGCCTCATTACTAGAATAATCACACGGTAATGCTATAGTCTAGTTGTGGAAGAGTATTTTCTTGAATCGTTGAATGAATTTCATGAATAACGTGTGATAAATCCCATCAATTGCTCACTCTCCCGTGTTTTCACGTTATAACAATCAATGTAACTCTCGGAAACTGGGAACGGTTTGGAGAAGAGCTACGTCACGAGAAAATATTCCCCGTAGTGTGCTCATGAGAGCAAGAGATGTTGTTTGAAAATTGGTATAAACTGACATAATCATATTTTACCCTCGAGGTGATCCAAATAAAACAACCCTCTTGCTCTTTTAAACTCAATGAAAAAGCGAATGGAGAATATGTGTGAAGAAAATCATGCAAACGGTTGGTTGAAGAGGCCCCTTACTGATGATTTCGTGGTTTCTTCACAGTCTTACACGGAATCAGTGCCTCAGGATCTGCCAATCGGTAAAGAGGTGATGAGAGTATCGGCCACCGATATCGACGATGGAAAAAATTCGGTTGTCCGGTACAGCATCACCTCAAAGCGTAATGATGACAACTACTACTTCAGGATCGACACCAGCACCGGTGTAATTTTCTTGAATCACACAATCGACGTGAGTATCAATAAATCCAGCTATATCTTCACTCAACCTATTTATGTTGTGCTCACTTTTCATTTTTAAATTATCTCTGAAGTGAACGGTTCATTGTGTTCTCGGAGCTCAAAGTTGGTTGGGGTGAAAATGAATAGGTCGACTAGATACAAGATTAATTCTCATGTACTTTCTATTTCCACAGAAAAATCCTGACTACAGGTTCAGTATGACAGCAATGGCGCAAGATCAGGGTGACGAGCCTCATCATAGTATAATAGACCTTGACATTCGGGTCGTTGAATCACACAAAAAGGCGCCGACGTTTACTTACAGTCCTATCGAGCCAATCAGGCTTAGAGAGAACTTGAGCGATTACGAGGCCACTATAGTGCGATTGGAGGCCCAGTCGAACATCGAAGAGAGGCCCGACTATTTCATATTCGAGCTAGTCACGGGCAGAACCGAGCAAACCAACAAGGAGAACACTTTCAGGTATTTGCTCCCGCGAACTACCAACTCAACCTTCTGCTTGAGCTACCTAGATTTTTTTCGATTACTCTCATATTCGAATAAAAGTATGTTTCCTCCCCGCTTATGAATTTCTCAAATTCTTTTCGAGCTGGCTCTTGAAACTTGAGTGAGTTGCATTTTCGCAGTATCTGTCAGTCATTTCTCTTCAGTAGGATTTGACCCGAGGTCTGACCCATCAACCTCGAGGAGATATGTTTTTAATAGCGAGTGCAATTTCTAGTACATTCCTCCATTCATCACAGACTATTTTGTATATTACGATGTTACTCCATCATTCAGAAACGTCGTTAGGGCATTTTGATCAGAAATTTGTGATACGTTAACTCTTCAACCACCAAATTTTTCCTTTCTCTATTCACGACTGAGACATCGTCACTAGAACTAATACCAATGGACTTTTCTAGATTGGTGTCGAACAAGAACGTCGCAGACATCAAACTGTCAAAAGCCCTGGATTACGAGAGCAATCAAGAGTACACGTTGATCGTACGCGTCCAAAATGCCTTCCAACTCGCTGCCGAAACCATGATCTACATCGAGGTCGAGGATGTCAACGACAACATTCCAGTTTTCCGAGAGATGAAGACGGGGAGCGTGTTGGAAAACGAGGATCCGGGCACCGCTGTTATGCAGGTTCGCGCCATCGACGCAGATGGAACTTCGGCTCACAATCAGGTACAATTTCTATCCACTTCCTATCACATGATTTTGAAGCTCAGCTTGTTTAATGGCGGGATTTACGATATTTTGCATGTCGCAGGTCACCTACGCTTTGGGCAACTACGAGGACAAGTTCGCGATCGACAGTTACACCGGCAACATAACCACCCTCACAACTTTCGATCGAGAGGAGGACGAGGTGTTCACGCTGAAGGTAATAGCGACTGACAATTCGCCGAGCGCCCTGTTCAAGACGGGCGAGCACAACAAGGGCGAGCAGAATTTCCGTATCGAGATCGCCGACAAGAACGACAATCCGCCTCGCTTCACCCAAGGCGAGTACAGCGCCAACTCGATACCCGAAGACGCCAACGTTAACGCGTTGGTGGCTGAGGTGAAGGCTCTCGACAAGGACTCGGCCAGCATCGTCACATACAGCATCATCTACGGCAACGACGACGAGAGCTTCTATATCGAAAACACGACCGGCAAGATTCGCGTCAATCAGCCACTCGATTACGAGAGGGTCACGCAGTACAATCTGACGGTCCGAGCATTCGACGGTGTCTACGCTGACACGGCAGTCGTCAAGATTTTCATTGAGAATGTTAACGACAACAGGCCCGTCTTTGAGGCATTTGAGAAGAATCCTGTCATTGACGAAGAG
The DNA here is from genome assembly GCA_030522705.1 of Eretmocerus eremicus. Lineage (NCBI taxonomy): Eukaryota > Metazoa > Arthropoda > Insecta > Hymenoptera > Aphelinidae > Eretmocerus > Eretmocerus eremicus. The sequence continues at coordinate 20,553 of JAPYYZ010003347.1, read as the reverse complement.
AAACCTCACGATGGTGAGTCAGGAACTTATCTCCAAGGAACAATCGTACCATATTAGTTAAATTCCTCAGAATTTCTTAGATGGATTTTAGCTCAAAGAGTTTTTCCAGAATTCGTGAATACTAGCGGTGTGGAAAATTTTTGATTACTTTATATCTATTATACATCTGTATAGAATCTTGTTTAAGCTTTCATGCCAGGATCTTTTCGATTGAATGAAATGGAAAAGTTTCAAATTCTCAGTACAAATTATGGAAATGGATTTTGAAAATTTAGGAACCACAAATCGATAGCTTTATTCGTGGTCTTCCGTGTGCTTCCTTCTTAGAATTTTCGTAGGATCAAAGATAACCAAGATATCGCTAATTTTCTGCAGTAGTCTATGTTTCATGTTTCTTTGTATGTTTCTTGTGTAAAAATGCTTGGATTTAAAATTGTAGACCTGTGATGATTCAGGTGTGAACTTGATGTTGATGAATTGTTCTTGATTCCAGGTTGCCTTACGAATTTAAAAGCTTACGATCCGGATATAACGGATAGAGCAGCCGACCAGCACATCGTCTACTCCATCTTGAGAGACGAGCACAAGCCCCTGATCGGCATCAACAAAGATGGCTGCATGATCTTGAAGAAGACCTTGGATCGCGATCCTCCCAACGGATATCCCGTTTGGACGGTAAGATAGATTCTCCATCTCTCTCTTCATTCAATCCATCTCTGGATCTTGCTCGATTCCAGTCAAAATCACCTCCAATCCTCTCAATGTTTCAGATCACCGTTATAGCGCAGGACGAAGACGGTGGTCCAAATTCTCAGCAGTCGGTCGAGTCGGTCAACATAACTCTGAACGATATAAACGACAACAAGCCCTTCCTCGACATGAACTACCCTGTGATTTGGTACGAGAACGAAGTTCCGGGAAACATAACCAAGCTCAGAGCTCGGGACTACGACTCGGACGAGAACGGGCCGCCTTTCACGTACAGCATCGACCACAACTCAGCGGACATGGAGATAATCACGAATTTCGACATTCGCGGCGACGATCTCTTTGCCAAAGTTTCGTTCGATCGGGAGTACCGCAAGAGTTACGTTATACCCGTCGCCATTACGGACCATCCAGCTCCAGGCCAACCAGCCCAGACAGGCATCTCCAAGCTCACCGTCATCATCGGCGACAGAAACGACAGTCCCATGTCCCGAGGCGAGAGCTCAATTTTCGTCTACAACTACATGGGCAAGTCGCCCGAAGTTGAGATCGGCAGGGTGTACGTGAACGATGCCGACGACTGGGATCTCAATGACAAGACCTTCGCGTGGAAGGGCGGCATATCGCACCCCGGATTCCGTCTAGACCGCAGCACTGGAATGATCACACTGCTCCCCGGGACCGGCACTGGCTCATTTTTACTCCATTTTGCCGTGAGCGAGGACAATGGTGAGCCTGCATTATCTCATTTGACTTGGCAGGAAGTGCGCGAACTCGTCGTGCGACGTGACTTGAGCAGACAATGTATTTTCGTATGGCCACTTCGACTGGGTTTAGTTCTAACTTTGACCGCAGAGTGCTATCCTATAATGCGTTTTGCTGTGTGAATTTTGGCGCTGAGAGTCGTGTCGCACGACAAATAGCCGTGCAGTCTTCCACCATCCCTCAAAGTTGACACCAAACCTGACGTACGATTAGCGGAAGCACCATCGATTCGATGCACCTGCTTGACATTTCCGAAATTAATGGCTAAAAAGTGATGAGTCCTACAAGCGAAAAACACAACTTCATCTGACAGATGCACGAAAACGTGTTTCACTACTCCTCCGTCCTTTTTTAGCGATCTGCTCATGTTGTGATTGTCTGATTCTTGCAAAAAAAGTGTAAACGGAGTTCATTATAGATGAGGTTTGGAAAACACAAGAGTTGAGCCAAGAAAAGAAGGAGGTACAAAGTAGAAAGGAAAATTAAGAGTGAAATAATCGAGATAGTCCAGGCTTTCCACATTTTCCCTATTCCTCTATATTAGTCCCATACCACAACCTGTCCCTATGCTCCCTTATAATTCAAATTCTCAATCTCATATGTATAGCCTTTACAAGAATATGCTCTACAGTGGAATAAGGGCATATTTTTCAGCCGAGAAAATCAGCATACATAAGAAAATATGTATAGTGCCAGCTTTTCCATAGCTTTTTTTGAAGCAGATGGAATCAAGCCAAAAAATCAGAGGTTCATGAATATGCCGCACGGGGCGGTGCATTTATAAAAGTCGTAGCATCGCTAATGATTATGGGGGATAGCGCAAGCGGAGGAATTTGAAATGCTACATGGCCGTGGCTCCAATTTTATAATTTTGTTAGTGTATTGGAGCGATAATTTTCTTTCGAGTTCTTACTCTATGACTGAAGGGTAATTAATGTTTTACAGGTTCAACCATTAGAGATAACAAGGTCGATGCCACGGTGAACGTCACCATCAAGGAGATCCCGGAGGTTGCTGTCAAGAAATCGGGCTCGATCCGTTTCGTCGACATAAGTGCGGAAGCATTCGTTGGTCCGAATCACAACGAGGAGATCAAAAAGAATCAGTTTCAGGAGTGGCTTGCGGACAAGTTCAGAGTGCCGATCGAGAACGTCGATGTGTTTACTGTCCTACACTCGCCGCACCAGAACAACTCGTTCCTGGATGTGCGTTTTTCGGTACACGGCAGTCCCTACTACGAGCCCGAAAGACTGAACACGAATGTGACCCATCATGCCGATTCGCTCGAGCGTGAGCTTGGAGTCAACGTTCAGCTTATCAATATCGACGAGTGCTTGTACGAAAAGGTACTGGTCCACTACTTGATTTTACATTCATTCAACGTCCCAAAAATATGAACGCCTAGAGGTGTATCATTTATTTGTAATCTGATGAGACTAGGTGAGACTATAATTCGCTTGGCGTTCCATGTTACAAAACGATGCAAAGCGACGGTACAGAATTTCATAATATTTTGATCAGTACAAGCTTGAACAATGTTGAACATGTTTTGTTGAGTGGTAAAAACTATGTTCATCATTACAGTCCTCTTTCCAACTTACCCTCACGGAAAAAAATAGTTTGGAAATTTAATGACAACTAACTAGTTAGTTGCAAATACCAAAATCATGCGGGGACAATTAACACCAGTTAGCTGGCTCGGTATTCGTTACAATTACTGACTGTTGGTTAGCGTTACCGACATGAGTCTTGATTCCCTGTCAACAAGCTATAGCTCTATAGAGTTCAGTTGAACGTTTTTTTCGGTAAATGCATCAAATACCAAGTCAACCAATGCCCGTTAGCTTCCCCAACTATCTACTTTTTTCCGTGCAATATTAGTTTCGTTAAAAGTCACCATTCTTGTGATCAATATTCATCATTTTCATAACACTGACCTTCAAGAAAGCGTTCCACTGCAGATTTTGCTCGCCATTTTCGTCGGAAGAATCGGGATCTCATAATAATCATGGCTTTTCCTCGCTATAGGTTCACTGCAACAACTCGTGCAGAAGCATCTTGAACATAAGTCCGGTGCCGTCGGTAGTCTACACGAACAAGAGTTCATTCGTGGGCGTGAGAGCTGTCGTGGATCCACTGTGCACGTGTCACATAGCCGAGCCCATTGACTGCCTCAACGGAGGAACTCGGCTAGGAGAGCAGTGCGAGTGCCCACCCGGACTCGAGGGCCCACCCGGACTCGAGGGGCCGAGGTGCGAGCAACTCGCAATTGGATTCCAAGGGAATGGCTATGCCATTTTACCACCAACCGGACAAGCTTGCGACGATTCGCACTTAGGTGAGCAACCGAAGCCTCTCCTCTCCTTCCGTCGCCAAAATTTTTTTGCAGAAGATTCATTTAGTGCGGAGAAATATTCAATCTTTATCTGTCATATGGATTTGTTCAATACTGACTCCTTTTTCTTTCAATATATGGACAGAGTTTTGATTTTTTGGATGGTATTTTCGGCGAGAGCCAAAAATAAACCGAGTGCTCGATAGAAAGAGTTGAATTGAAAAATTCTCGGAAATGGATCGTGACTGAGTTTCACAAGACTATGATTTCTGCCACAGGTTTGGAAATGACGCCCCATAAAAAAGATGGATTAGTGTTTTATTACGGACCTACGAGATATTCTCCCAAATTGGACGTACAAGATTTTATGGCGCTTGAATTACGAGATGGCAATCCTGTTTTATACGTCAACTACGGTAATGGGACTCTTGTCTTGGATAAATCTTCGGATAATGAAATCGAAGGCAAAAGAACATCAATCGTCGATGGAAGGTCACACAGGATAGACGTCTACTGGACGAGAGCAGTGAGTTCATTTTACAAACAATTTCTAGGATCATTTTCGATGTTGATACAACTATTAAATCTTGGAACTGTTTTCAGTCCGTAGAGATGAAAATCGATGGCTGCAGTTTCTCAAGTTGTATGAGACTGAAGGCACCAGTCGGTCCTAATGAATTTTTGAATGTGAATGGTCCGTTGCAAATAGGCGGATTTATTAATAACAACTTGGAGATGCTGAGAGAAAAATTCGGCTGGAAATACTTCCCAACCGAGGAAGGATATGCGGGATGCATCAGAAATTTCACGATCAATGGAAACGTGAGTATCAGTCTTTTCTTTCCCAACTTTGAACGAAAAATTTGTCAATGTTGATAACAATACCAATACTTTTCACAGACGTACAATTTTGCGGGGCCATCCGTGGCTAAGAACGCCGATCCTGGCTGCAGCCGCGAAATGGCCACGGCCATATCTCTTGGCATAGACACGAACTTCCTTGTCGTTATTCTAATCTGCATTGCCTTGTTACTCATAATACTGTTGGCTGTCGTCGTCCACACGCGTAAGACTGATGACCTGTACAAAGACATGGACGACATTAGAGAAAACATAATCAACTACGAAGACGAAGGTGGCGGCGAAGTTGACACAGGATATGATCTCAACGTTCTCAGAGCGATGTACGATCCAGCCAGCGATATGAAAATCAATGCGGCCAGCCTTGGCAAAGGTACCTAAACTCCATTACACCTCTTCCTCAGAATTTGATTTCGACTTATCCAAAGAGTCAAGATGATCTTTTTCTTCTTCTCTCCTTATCTCACAAAGTAGTTGGCTCTCTCAAAATTTTTTCTAAAATTTGTCAACTTTCTATTGGATTGGAATAATGAGACATTGGACCTTGCGTTAGAAGCCAAAAGGAAACCAAGAAAATCTTTGATTCATGGTTGATTGTTTTTACAGAAACAGACGAGGTTCCCGATATCTGCGGATTCCTCGACGGAAAGAAGGAGTGTTGTGACAAGGACCCCGACACAAATCCATTCGACGACGTGCGTCATTACGCGTACGAGGGCGAGGGCAATTCGGACGGCTCGCTATCGTCATTGGCGTCGTGTACAGACGATGGCGATCTCAAGTTTAATTATTTGTCAAACTTCGGGCCGAGGTTCCGGAAACTTGCTGACATGTACGGCGAAGAGCCCAGTGACGAGGAGAGCGAAGGAGTCGCCGATCGAGATACCGAAAGTTGGTGTTGAGTCCACGGTTATTCTACGACTGGGCTAGCATTCTCGCGTACTTAATGTTGGGGTTCAGAAGCAGGAACAAGCCTATCCAAGAGGTAATGGATACCGGACTGGGAATAAGCTAATACGTTTACCCGAAAGCTCCGTAATACTTTGTTTCTAATTCTAATCGCAGTGAACTTCAATTCTCAATTTTTCATCCGCTCACGAGTTGTAAAATGACGCAAACTCTTGCTTTGACGAACCATTCCATCCACTTTTCCTAGATATGGGACTTTATTCTCCATTTAATGATAGTGTTAATATTATATTTATGAGATGTTTTGTCCCTGACAATCAGAGAGAGTGAAAGCTGGATTCCTCTTCAAATATTGGAATAACGTGACTAGACGTATTCATTGTCGATCGCAGTAAAATCGACGAGATGATTCGTTCTTTTTACTGAAAATCACGATTGTATTTCGTGTAAATTTTGATAGGGCAATGCGGATAGATTGAATATTGAACCTCCACCCGTCGATGATGGGTTCAATGTTGACCAATGAAACACTACCCCAAGAAACAGCAGAAAACTACTATGTAGTTTTTGAAGCAGTTTCAAATCCATGAAGTTGTTAGAAATTGACTTTTTATGGAGCTCATGACATTCTTGCTTTCTTCGATGCAAAGTTAAGGATTGTGAATCAATTGTAAGATTATCGAGAGAACTTATCCGTAACTATAGAGCAAGAGTGTGAAACTTTTTTTAAGCTATCCATTGAGTGATTGTGGTATCTGAGCTTATATGTAGATGACTATTCCATTAGTTTTTTGTAAGAAGAAGCAAATCTAAGAATGTTGTGATGAGAACAAATCACTTCTATATTTCTAATGAAATAGCGAAATGAGTTGTTCCTTGAATTATATATATCTTCTTATGTTATTTTGAAAGCATAGCCATAGCGCGTGATGGTGATCAACGTGCAGTACAGGGTGATTTGAGCAAGGGTTCATTTCTTTTCAACTGACAAATCCATCCGGACACATCGAGTTTCAGAAAATAGCTATTCTCAACGTATAATGATTTTGGAAGTTCCTTGAATTCGGCACGAATTGGTGTGGCAGCTAATGATTGAAATTGATTTTGAATTCAGATATATTCTGTTGTCAGCACATTTTTGTTGATGACGTACTCGAACAATCGATCAATGTCCAATGATTTGGATAAACTTCTAATATCTGTGTAAATCATAAGACTAATTTCGGTGCTGACAAACTCTCCTTATCGTATGATCTGGTCAGAAAATGTGTAAATCAGAACGACATTCTTGCCATATGCCCATCCTGGTTTCAATTACGTAGTACTTTTTCTTCCACAAAATATTTCATTCGTTTTCTATTTGAGATCTATCTTTTTTGTAAATCCCATTTTCATTTTATTCAGTCAAATAAGAGCATGATTTTGATTTCTCAAGGATTATCAGGGTGCAGGTGGTTAAATAAATTACTTCTATTCATGCGCACATTTTCTAGTCAAGCAACATTTCAAGTTCTGAGTTTTGTCAATTCTTCAAAGACTAAAAATCATTATTAGTTGAACTTTGTGACTTGAGAGGCAAATGATTTTTTTCTTCAGAGAAAATGAGGGCGTAGTTATGTATGCGAATGTGATCATATTTATATTAATGATATTTTATGGAATAATTCATGGCTATTCCTTAGATAGTAAGATCAATGTAGGAACAAATAATGCAGGATCCCGACAAGCTCATTTATCCATCTATCAGAGCTATCTATTTTCAATTGAAATTCAATACCATCATCGTTTTTAGAGCAATGAAATACGTCACATCATCAAATCGTTACATTTTTATACGAACTCTCACTAATGTTGCATTTAACTCATTACAATCCAATTTGCAAATCATATTTAAATCATTGGAATGGAAAATAAGCTCGCATATCAGTGATACAGCTGCTATCATTTTCCAATGAGCTATTGTTAATGAGTTCTTTGTATCATAGATTTGCAAGACAACTCTGCCAGAAGCATTAGACTACTCAGATGTCATTTGTTAATAATGTGCAAGTGTTTGGATTCAAACCATTGAATTATTCTAGAAATACGTTTAATATTCGTCAGCGTAAACACAGATATTTCTGAAAGTATTTGCGCGAAGAGCGTCTTAATTTTTGAGCTTTTTGTACGATAAATTATGTCAATATACTTGTTTGTATGCGCAAGGTTTTGAAAGACAGCGCATTACAAGGCGAAAGAGTATTTGATCTCTGACAGCATTGAAACTATTTCTAAAGCTTCGGATTAGTGTAAATAAACGATACAAATTTGTAGCTATATGATGAATATACTTGAACGTATTGATAGAATTATGTAAGTAAGAAAGTATGTGTGAAAGAAAGTGAGGAATCTTTAGGTCTCAAAGAGTTGTCATAATTTTTTATGCAAATGACCTGTTGCAATACAAAACGAAATTTTGGTGAACTGTAAGAAAGAATGATCAAATTTTGTAAGAAACGTAAGAATCGTAAGGTGTAAATTATCGCTTTTCTAGACATTTTTTTAGTTTTCCATGTAAAAATAAAGATTTTTAAAATCAAACTCAGTTTATGCATGGTTCAAGGTCCTATAGAATAATCCAGAGTTTACAACGGATTCGAACCAACACTGCCCAAGAGTGATAAAGACCATTACTTTTCATTCAAGAAGAAGAAAATGGTAAATATTCTAACGAAACAGCTCGCAGCTATTGTAGCAACAATGCTTCCATTTTCGTACTATGACTCATCACGCTGCACATCACACAAATCAAGCTGAAATGAAATGAATGCAGAATACCTGTGCGCCTTCCGGAGGCTTTGATATTTTCGAAAGGGATTCAAAAACTAATTTCAGAGGAAAAAGTCCCACCTTCTGAAAGCTAAGGTTGACTGTAATCATAATTTTTTCAATTCAGCGACTGTTTTACAAAATAGCTGAGGTCAAGACTCAGATTGTATATTGAGTAACGTCCATTTGAAAGACCATGCAAATATCTTACAACGCTCTAAGGAGTTCGGAGTTCCGTAAAGAATGCTGTAAATATGAATGTTAAGAGAGCATAGGGACATCATTTTACATAGATACAGTATATGTAAACGTAGCTTAAGTCAATAAATATGTGATAGTCAATCGAATTATTGATATGCCTACGACTTGATTCATCCATGCCACCCTTAGCTAGAATAACTCCCTGCATGCAACTCTTGACCTTCATTAAAAGTGCATGAAAAACTCAAACGCTTGTGGCGTTTGATTTCTATTTTTGTGCGCGACAAAGATATTTCTCAACGGTGCCAATCTACCCAGAAAGACAGCTTCACTGCTTTATGTATGTTTCAGTTGAACTCGATTAAATTTTGATGGAATGAAAGGTTTCCAGAGAAAAAAAATATACTTTTTATACTTCCTGGAGAAGACGGAGAAATGATTGCAAGTTATGAAAGTAGGGAATCGATTAGGAGAGACAAAACTGGGCTCTTATTGGAGGAAGTTGATCAACTCTCTTGGAAGCCTTCAGTTATTGTGAACTAAGAGTAAAAATTTCAATATTTTTGTCCTTCAGCATTACCATACTGACTCGTCCTTGACGTAACAAGATGAACACTGCATCAAGTTCTAAAACCAGTTTTTCACCGGGAGAGCATCTAAGTAGGCATGAGTTTTGCCATTTTAAAGCTTTCAAAATTTCATCTGATAGTCGAAATCTTCGAATCGTATACCTATAGAGAGTGGGCTGGATAAATTAGTTTAGCCTTGATTTCAGCTTGTTCAACGGCGTGATGTCCAACGAAAGGAAGTTGAGAAGTCCACTTAGTCTACAAAAATCATCTCGATCGCATTAGTTTCCCTCCCGACCTCCACTGAAATTCCAAGTATCTCTTGCGAGAGTCATTGATGCACTCTGCTTATAAACGCTTCCGATTGATGGGAGAGACAAGGACGAAAAAAAAGAATATCGACTGGAGTACAGCGCGCCCCCACCATTGGATGGGATTGATGCGCAAATGTTGGACACTGCCGTGATTAACGCGAACTTGGAGGCTTTCATGACGTACGCCGAACGATTCTCTCGACCCTGCGAGGAAAATTGAGAAGAAGCCCACATGCATCTCGAACATCCGGACTCGATAATGGATTTTGCAATCCTCATTATTTGCGATCGTCAAAGTCGTTCACATAATTATTCTCGAGAGCTTGGGAACTAGTTGATTTTTTCACAAGTTTGTACCAGTTCTTCAATTTTTAAAGACAACTTCGATTCCCAACATAGAGACTCGACAAAATCCATCCAGTTATTGGTTCATTTTTACTCGTTTGAGCGTTTTGAAGGCGCTTGTGCCAATTTATTCGTGTATAAAGTCTAGATGGTCGAGTTTGCATCGTATCGATCAAATTACGTAAATTCATAAACTCGAGTAGTTGGCTATCACTGAATTTATCAATCGAGATATCGAATGATTTTCTATTACAATAGAGAGAAAGTGAAAAACGTTGAGTAAGACTTTATTGGAAAGATCTTATAGAATGACTTATTCATAAGTAGAATGAAATGTAGATTGATTAGTTTCCATCAGACCACGCAAGAAACTGTCCTCGAGCGGGAGAAATTGCTTCAAAAGCAATTTTACATAACCCAGAATCCATAATGAGAGTTGTTCCAAACTATCATCAAGTCAATAGCTTATACTTTTCACGTCGGATTCGTCACACGACTCTGAGCAGTGGGTGAAAAAATATGAAAGGGTTCTCTGAATGAAATTGGAGATGTTTTATGTTCTACGTCAATGTGAGCCAGAGAAAAAACTTCATTTCAATTAATTGTTCCTCAACTATGCATGAGAATCTACCCTTTCAACACGATTGATCTCAGAAATGGACATTGGACGCTCAATTAAATTATGATCAATAAGACTCATGATGCTTGGAGGAAGTCTGAAAAAATTTTGTACATCATCCGATAATTTAAAACCCTAATCACTGCAGGAAACATTCCGAATTTGCATTCTGAACTTGAGCTAGGATTCATAAATACAAATTTCGCTGATGCCTTCATTATACAATTTTTATTTCTCCCATATTCTATTGACATGGTATATTTCACTGGCGAAATATTTTTTTATTCGCCAAAATTAGTCGGTGCCGAAAGGTTTGGTGAAGGCCATATGACGTACTTTTGAACTCGAGGGTGTGTGTTATTATCAATAACATAGGAATATCGTAGAGCTTGCCTTAAATGAATTATGTTCGAAGTAAGTTGCTTGCTTTGAAAAGGAAGCTCTCTAGTGGATTTTTATCTCGTCGATTTCAAGTTATTAACCCGTTGAGTTCTCTGGGGGTATCCCACACCCGAGACCAACTTCGAGAAAATCCTTGACTCCGTACTACAAAATGAATATAATTCTTCAAAGTTTGACCTAGGAACAATTTTTTTCTGAAAGAACACTATACACTATAGACTAAAATTCCGTTTGAATTCTCCAAAAAGATTGAACATTTGCAATTTTCTAAATTTTTTGCAAAAAAGCGGGTTCTCGCAACTTTTGTGTGAATTTTCTAAGTGAAAATAAATATGATACTTCAAAGGTTGACATTGAAACAATTTTATTTCTAAAAGTGCACTATAACGCAAGTAGAACCTCGTTGGAATTTTCCAGAAAGGTTAAACATTCGCGATGTTATGAATTTTTTGGAAAAAAGCGAGTTTTTGCCACTTTTGTGAACAAACGACGGTTTTTGTGATAACACAAAACCGTTATTGGTAAAAAAAAAAAACTATCAGACACTCTTCGTATGACGCCAATTGGAAGGTACTAACAAGATTTAGATGAATATCTACGAAATTTCCTGGGATATTGATGATTTCCTGCGTAGGGTATGACATGCCCCGTGTGACCCCAACGGGTTAAAAACATAGACTGTTTTCTGAAACAACTTGCACCGATCTTGAATGAAATTCACTAGTACAAAATGTCAGCAGAGTTCTATTCTAAAAAAATGTACGTAATCTTCGGCATTGATATAATTCATGAGTTTTGTTTTGATGTTCCAAATTCATTCATTATAGGCTGTATACCATCATCATTCGGCAAATTTCCCACACTTTTTGCCAATTCTGCAAGCGATGGGTTTATTCCCTCAGTACGTTATGACCTCAAATCAATGATTTCTGGATTGCGTTAAGGGGAAGGAAAAACTCTACCTCATCAACATTCCTTATGAATTGATTTAAAATGAAACAAAACCATATTTCGAAAAAGTAGTTCCAATCCAAACTGCGTATCAGCAGAATGCACCCCTGTGTAAGATTTTGGAGTGATCCGTGCAAAGCTCTTGGAATAATTCTGACCCTGGTTTAATTATAATATACTCCCACTAGTGTTGGGATTACTCGAAGAGCTTTCCGCGGATTATTCCAAAATTCTACACAGTGGTACATTCTGCCAATACGCAGTATGGATTGGCGCTACTTTTTCGAAATATTGTTTTGTTTCATTTTAAATCAATTTATGATGAATGTCGGTAAGGTAGAGTTCTTACGTGACCTTAATGTTCTTCATTCAATCACAAAATAGCACACTCCTAGGGAGTTTTATTATTTTCTGAAGATCATTGACAATCTCTTCGGGAACTGATTCTCATCTGCTATGGTATTCATACTATGTTATTTCGTTTTCAAATCATTCTTACTGGAATTTACAGAATGAATTAATGAGACTTCATTCAACGTAGATGGAAAATAGAAGGACATGGCGGTGTGCATGTCCTAGCTTCTTGAGAATTTTATCGGATTACAAAATGATGATAGAGATGCATGAACTTGCAGAAGTCAGAAGAGATCCCGAATGAAAATTACATGCTAGCCACTCGACGATGCGTAATAATTGAGTATAGGTCGCGGTCGCATGATGAATTGTACCCTATGGTACCAAAGTTGCAAAGTAAAACCTTCGAAGCCAGGAATGGGGGTTGTGGTGTGGGAAAGTAGAGACAAAGACATGCTTGTTCGTCATAGGAAGAATTACGACAGATGCGGTATGGGTAGGAATTGAATTCCTTATGAATGGAATGTATAAAGAACTTTTTTGTACTACGATCATTTATTACGATAGTGGCTTCTCAATAATTACGATTTCTTGAGAAGCGCGAATCAAAGAGTAAAAATAGTCGAGCATATGAATTTTTGAAGCTCTCGCGATTTTCCGAGCTTGAATACAAGCACGGGAACCAGTTTCCACGCAGGATCGAAGGTCCAGGGAAGATCCCCGAGATGCCCCAAGACATCACGCCGAATCAAAGTCAATAAAATCACAATCAACCATGCAGCCTATCGTTCGATGCGAGCGCACAACCCGCAAAAATCCTGCGAAGCACGAGGGCCCCATCGTCGAGCCAGCACAGCTCGAGACTCTCTCGATCGAGGCTCTTGAGCGAGACCTTGCGCACGTCCTCGGTGTCGCGTGCGTCGTCCGGCTCAACTTGCAGGCTCCAGCTCTCGTCGAAGTACGTGCCCAGGCACCGCGACCATCCTCGCGACCTTTGCTCCCCACTTGGAGCGGTGGTGGTTGCACAAACGCGAACCGGTCGACCGGCGGAGCACTGCTGGGCGGCGTTGAGCAGGGCAGCGCACAATTGGGCCCAGTTCGAGGCGTCGCGACCCTGGCAAAAGGCGTCGAGCTCGTCGAGCAGGACGACGCTCGCGATCCGGGCGAAAGTCGGCAGACGCACCAGTAGGCCCAGCAGCTCGTCGTAGTTTGACGGGTAGCTGCAGAAAACAGCCTTTGGGAGTTTATTATGTACAGGCAAAGCTTCGTGTTCGCGGATTTGGTATTGAAATGAAATGATGAAAACCTCATATTTTGATTAGCAAGTAGATTCAACAAATCCTCAAATAGCACCGATTCATAATCATGAAAATATTGATTGCTTTGGAAATTTGGGAATATTGATTCTCTCTAAATCCCTTCGACTGATTTTGAGGCAAATCCCATCGAAACTCGAGTGCCTTTAAGCAGTCGATCCGTTCGACTGGTTAAAATCAGTCGAACTCGACTAAAAAATCAATATTATTCTGATAATGAGATTTATAACTATTCCATCATTGCTACTTTTAAAAAAACAATCGAGATCGTGATAATGTTATTCAAATATGGTTTTTAAAGAAGCTGGTGCAAGAATACTCTCCTATTCAAAGAAGAATATCGTTGATTCTTCGAGTCAGTATTTGTATCACTACAGATTGAGAATTCCATGTAGATTCCAGATAACAGTCGATATTGTCATGAAACCGTGCATCTCCTGCATATTTGAGATCTCTATACATAGATTTGCACAGTCGCCTCTGTCATTTCTCGAGACGTTATTAATCCCGCTTGATCCTCATAGGTAAACAAGCAATGTGGCTGAGTGGACAAAGCACAAGACTCCCACCCGAAAGATCAGGGTTCGATCCCGCGTCGACGAAAAATTTAATATCCATTTTTTCTAATTATCATACATTAATTGGGCGATTTCAATCAATATTTCTTTCGAGAGAAAAGTGCACAGCGTGTTATTATTCATGTTAATATTTTAACACATTAAAAAAAGTCATTTGAAGCTCGAATGGCGAGTCAGTCTAAAGAGAGTGGCAGGAATCACTCTACCCTTCGAGTGGAGAGTCAGTCAATGCGACTAACTTTCCAGTCGAAGAGATTTAGAGAGTTTCATGTGCAAGATCGATCAAGCTTTGGAGTAGGGCATAAATATGATCTGAAATTTTAGACTTGAATCTCTTGCTCGCATTGTCTTGATCAAACTCAATGCATACTAACTGCTAGAAAAATTTCATACATACAAGAATTTTTCGAGAGTGAGGATGAAGTCTTATGAGCTACGACAGTCAAAAAATTCATTCTTGTCGTGGTTTTTGAATATTTTTGGGGAGGGGCTATTCACACAGAATCACATTTTGAGAGGTGATTGTTTAAAACGCTGATTACTATCGTAGAAAATTACAATCATTATTATTTGGCGATTTAAGAACGTACCCCCTTATTTTCCATTAGCGCGATGCTTTCTCAATCGCACTAGTCACTTGGAACGGGACCCCCGCGAATACAGAGATTTGCCTGTATTGGCTTCGTGACTGTTTTGGGAGATTTCATTAATTTGTAAGGAGGTAATTGTAGCCAATGAGGCTCATTACCCTCAAGATGTCGGATGTGCGCAAAAGCTTTGCCCCACAGGAGGTACTACTACATTCTGAGGATGAAGTCTGGAGTTTCCGATAATTTTGACTGATCAAAGAGCCAAAGCATTAGCTGTAGTAGACTTTGGATCGATTTTATCATTTTTATTGAAAACTTGTGTTATTTTTCGATGTACTTGAGTAAATCTTCTTCAACTATCTCTTATCCTCGAAATGCTTCTGCAAGGACTGTAAAATTCTATTTAGGCCGCATTTCAGAAGCAATTTACTGAAATTCAATTTACTGAATATGAACATCTCGATGAACGTGAGGCCTGTCACAGTTTATTTGAAGGGTTGTCGATGAATTTTGAGATATCGATATTTTACAGTTAACAAACAGTTGCAGGGTCATATAGAATATGTGTAATAATGCACCTTTTTGACCTCGGCAAATATGCATTTTTCGCAAAGCTTCAACAGCTCAGCCGTACTCGATCGGGAGTCGAAGTTGGATTTCGCATTCCGAGTGATTTTTTCCAACCCGAGCCGAAGGCGAGGGTCGGAATCATCACGAGGTTGCGAAATCCAACATTTGCGACCGTGTATCGAAAGATATTTTTCGACAATTCGTGAGTGGAAGTCACAAGTCCGTGTGTAACGTGCACTTTTACGCACGAAGAGTCGAAAAATAAGATTCTTGCAATTTTGTGTGTGAAAGTTGACTTTGGGCACACTTTGGCAACTTTTACTCACAAATGGTCAAAAAATATAGTTCAATACACGGATGTAAAACCGGATTTTCATTTGCTCGTGATGATTCCACCTCGTTGCCTGTTCCAATTGAAATTCGATGAGTCGGATGCGAAAAAACGTTTTTATGCCCTTGTATCGAAATGTACTATTGATACAAGTTAAAAGTTACGCTGGAAAATATTGAATAATGCTAGAGCTGAAGCCAACACTAAGATGGATACAAGTACCTTGTATTGAATCTCCGGGGTCGAAATGCGGATCGCCAATTCAGAAGGCTGAATTGCATTCATATCTCGCTGTGCGGATCAAAAAATGATACTGAACTTTGAGTGATTTTTGAAGAATTTTCGGAAAATTTGACCGGGCTTGACAATGTTCTGGGCATTACACATTCGAATTCCTTATGAATGATTATAAATCATAATATCCAATTGTGATTTGTGAAAAAAAAATTTTAGCCGGAAGAATGCCGTTTTCATCCGGTGTCTGTTATTCGAACGGTTTAGCTTTCACTCGACTCATGAGGATGGTCTTGAATAATTGTGTATGAATTATGAAGTTTGTATGTAGTTTATGAACACAATTATTGTCGCACATCTGTTTTCTAAAGAAAAGTCGCCACATCCCAGAATGAAATTTAGAGACCCTTACATTAAATGATAAGTATAGAATTCGATGCCATGAAGATTACATCGTACAACTACTTTCGAGGTGCCTAGAAGGCAGCTTTGAAGACAATGCTGCGGTGCTTAGACTAACTTCTAGAGTTATATGATTAATTCATACGGAATGGTATCCAATACAAGAATAGGAAAATCCAGAAGGAGCGACACACCTCTACGATTTATAACTTTCACACGAGCACGCACAAGTTCTATTCCTGCTGTATAAATCAGAGACCCCTTTCTGACAGAATCATGAATTTGTTTTAGATTCATAGATGCTTCACGATGACTGCATAAGTACTTTCTCTTTTTGAATTGTGAATGAATGACATTTGTCTCTCATGATTATTCCCATCCGATTCCAGTGTGAATGTACCACGAAATCAAATTTTTATGAGCACAAGTAATTTAATAGCGGTAGAACTTGAGTCCGCCGGAGTGACGTTTCTCTTTCTATTCCAGATTTTGTCCCGCCGTAGTCAAGTCAATTATAATATTCTTCCCGCGGCTTCATCGAATTCGAACATGAGAAATGGCGACGCGAAAGAATAGAAATTTTCTAGACATAGAGCTGGAATTACTCTGAACTCTAAGGTGAAAGAATCGACTATGTTTTTCTGTGGTCTAAGCTGCGTAGGTATGATGATCAAGTTTCTGGAAACGAATACTCACATGAACGATATGAGTCGCAGGCAATTTGCAGATGGTTCACTTCGATCGTGAAATACTGGAGGTAAATATTCGAGCTGTTTTGGAGCTATACAATAAACGTGTAGGCCTTGCTTGGCCCAATAAATCGCAGCCTGCAAGACAAAAGTGCAGAATCAGTCTTCGGTGATCGGATATGATGCGTTTTGTTTTCTCCACAATAATCTATAATCTCTATTATGCTGCGTTTGGGAAGGGTTTTATGATAGATAATAATTCAAGTCTTTGTTATTTGCGGAAGAATACGTTCAATACTCTCTATTTACGAACAAGTATGATTGATTCTCAATTTTGGAGTCGCCGAAATGAATGAACAGCCTCGACATTTTCATAAAATTTGCTTCATGAATATCGTTTTGAGAAAAGTGAATAAACTTTGGCTTCATAAATGTTTCAATCTTGCAAGTAAAATTCATTCGGTTGGCACGCACGTGTTTATTCACTACATGACGTATTCATTTCATTGAGGTGTCTGGCATTTAGACCTCTTTTTCTTTAATCAGTATCTCATTCAGTCTCCAATCACGAGATAGGTACCCAGTCAATCGAAATTTTTTCTCGCCACTCTATAAGTCTTCACAACGAGTTAAATTTCATCAGGTCGGCACTAAAAGTTCCATGTCTCGAAGGATTTGCATCTTTAAGTCTTGCTTCTCTGACGAGTCATATCAATTATTCCTGAAATACTTTCCCGAGTTTGTTTCACACTCACCTCGAAGAGAAAAGCCTTGCAGAGTTCTGGATCGCCACTTACTAAAGTCGTCCGGACAGTGTCATCGTCGGTAAGCATATTCGCTTCACAACAGACACTCTGTTGAAACCGTCTTCATGGACCGCAATTATTCAATCCATGGATAAGAGCAAAACAGTTGGAACTCGATGAATAACATGAAATATAACATGACATGTAAATAAATGAGAGCGATGCGATGCACGTGAGCGTCGCGAGCACATGTTGCATCGAAGCTACATCGTCTGCTCCTTCGCGCGGTAATATGAGCCAACCTAACCTACGGATTGTAACCCTAGGGTCCCCAGTTTTCCCTCGTTTCCCGTGCTCTGGCGGCACGTTACGAAGCAAGTCGATACTCGAATTGACGTTCAGAAGAATTCTGTAGTGTGTCTTTAAACTCAGTGTTGCAGGACTACTCGAGATTCTACAATGAAAATAAGATAGAAAATGACATGAAGGGTCTCATGCCGGTTTTTATTTGAGGTCCAGCATATGGGACTTGGCATTTTCACTGAGGGCATACTGACAAGAATAGAAATGGTTTTCGCTACCCAAGGATATAAAACTAATGCGTAAGAATGAATTTACAGATCAAACAATAAGTGTATGATTGCACAAAGTAAGCCATGAGACAAGCGGTTCGATTCCGAAGAGTGCGAGCAACTTTAAGAATTATGAAACGGTTGAAGCCAATGTTGTACGTTTACAAACATTCCCACATGGATTCATAGCTTGTGGGGATTTTGTGAAAAATATTATAGATAAATCTGCGGCAAATAGAAGCGATATATCTGTCAACCACAGTGACGGTGGGAACGAGCGATTTTTATTCCGTAATTCGGGAGAAAGTTAGGATAAACCAGGTTCTCTAGACTGAGTAGCTAATAAAGATACATTTTTGATTCAAATTTGCAAAAAAAAATGGTAATAATGATGAATATATTTCTAATGTGTCCATAGCGTATGGAGCTCCAAGTATATTATGAATACATAACTGTGAATTTTTGAGGGTAGAATGTACACAAAAGAATCATTTTTTCTAAGAAGGAAAATACACTTCTCAACAGATGGTGATTATTCTATTAGAAATGGCAATCAACTCGAAGGAATTGCAACAAGCTAATCTATTAGCCATGAGAATGAAAAACCTCCAAAAACGGGATACGACTCAGACTATGCAGATTTACAGTAATTGTTTTTTTGGTATTTTTGAATGTTGTAGGAGCAGAAGTATCACATCATTATGATATGAAAATTCTTGAAGATAAAATACTCGCGAGATCAAAAAATCGAGTCAAAAGATATGCGATATGGGAGATCCAAAATTGACTCAGCTTTCGATTTAATGATTCTCTGTAACTCCTCAAGATTTTGATAGCGTTGGCCGGACCGTTCAGGAGTTATGTTATTTTATGAAGGGTCGTGGATGAAACATGTACCGCACAGTCGATAGATTTTAGCGAGAAAAACAAGAAGATCTCTGCTTCATACGGCTAAGAGGTATACTGGAGGAGAAAACTGAGATAGAAATGTCGATTGAGCAAGAATTTTGTTTGCACAGATTGCTAAGTTAGTGTTTGAATGTCGTTTCCCCCTTCGAGTATACCTCACAGCCATCTGAAACGAAGCTCTTCTTGTTCTCCTTGCCAAAACCTATCGACTGTACGTCACACATTTTACCTTCTGCCTTCCATAAAATTACTCCATAGCATTCTTTCCGCCCTTCCCTCAGTGTCTGTATGTGTGTATATGTGTCTGTATTGTTTTTTTATTATCCACGATAACTTCTGAGCGGTACGGCCGATCCTCTTGAAATTTTGAGGAGTTATAGAGAATCATCGAATTCACAGTTGACCATGGTTTTGCCCTTTTCTATCGAGTATATTTTGATTTTTGCTTTTTTGATCGCGGAAATGTCATATTTCCAATGATTTTCTCATGACAAAAGAGTGATATTTCTTCTCTATCAGTGTCCAAAAATACGAAGAAGAGAATTACTGTTTATTTCTATCTTATGAATCGATTGGTTGTTACACATTTTTCATTTAACCCCTCAAATTTTTTAGTCAATAATTAATCAATCAATTCATACAACTTCTGCAATTTTCTCTCCAACTCATTAAATGAAAAATGTGTATCAACCCATCGATTCAGAATAACAAAATACGTCATAATAATCTTCTTTGTATTTTTTCAATCCTGATGGATAGGAAATATCACACTTTTACACATGAAAAGCACGACATTTTTTTTCGCCTCGCAAAGTTTTTTAATCGGTTAGATATATTGAAACATGATTTTAGCAATTTTTATTGGGCCGAAAAAATTTTTTTTGCTTCGGTTAAGGGTAAATAATTGGCTTTACTAAAAAACCCAAAAATTTTGCGTTAGTATTTTGCTTATAACTTTTCTCCTTCTCAACCGATTTCAATTTTCTTAAAAATACCTAAAAGGTAATCAAAAAAGCTATCATTTACGTGGTTTTAAAAAGTTCCTCGAGCCCCACACATGGTCTCAGAGTCCAAAATACACGAAAATCATGGCATGCCAAATATCTTTTTTGACCACCCTTCAAAAAATTAGAAAAAATTTTTTTTTCAATTTGTCAGTTAGTAATCTAATCACAAAAAAATGTTCAGCCATTTCCTGGGGGTTTGGAGCACGTGTTATGCGTTTTAGTACGATTTAAAAGTCAAAAAATGGCTAAAACGCGTTTTTCTCCCTTAAATCTTCCTAAAACAGACATATAGCCTACTTCAATGTGTTTGGTGAGTCATTTTACATCAAAAACATGTTTTTTCAAAATTTTTTCGAGCTGAAAAAAGCATTAAATACGCGATTAGATTTTTTAAAAGTACTCTTCGATTCAGAAAATGAGTTCTACTGCGCATGCGCGTGCTTATAGAGCTCCAAAAATAATTTTATC
>JAPYYZ010003346.1:0-11714 GCA_030522705.1 Eretmocerus eremicus | reverse complement strand
AGGTCCATGGTTTGAAAAAATTAATTCAATCTGTGGTGGCCGCCGCCTGAGCGCGGTAGGTGAGCTCGTATGAACGATAAATTCACTATATGTAATTTAGGATCCAGTTTGATCAATATTTACATATACTCCTCCCTATCTTCCGTCCACGTTGAGATCCTTTTCATTTTATGAACCTCCTTTAGGCGGTAATGGATATAATCTCATTGAGTATAATCCAGAGAAGGATATTATACTGGCTTCAATAGGATATAACAAATGGAATGGAAGTTCTATTGTCATTTTTTGAATGTATCATGAAAAATAATTATTGCACGTTTCGCATTTTTTCACTGCATGTTAGGCGACATATACTGAAGTTTTTGCTGCACAAGAATCCGAGCCTTAACTATAATATTCTGGGACATGTCTTGAAAATGCTTGAGCGTTATACTCCGCAACTTTAGCTATAATCTTTTGGCGCTAACAGGAGGCTATTCCCAAAGTTTCAGCAAAATCTATGACCCGCGTCTGAAATCCTCTCCTTGTTAGTGGTTAAATTTTTTTCCACAAGATATTGACTCTAATTCCAGTTAAACCGAGTTCATTGTAATGAGCTCACTGTGTGGACAATTCTGTTCCTGACCATGTGGGTAATCTGATCACGGAGAGGAATGTCCGATTCAATTCTGCGAGTGTGAGCAATCATCAGATCCTTGATAAATATTAGCATCGTTCTGCGCGTAATTTAACAATTGCAGGTGATTATGGCTATAATTGTTGTTTGCAAGGTATCGTAACAAGCGAGCAGGAGGGTAAGGACAAACGGCTGCAGGAATACTTCTTGCTCCTCGAATTCCTCTCTCGGATCGGTGATCAAGTTTACCACATACGTTGCGGAATGCTCCAGTTCGGATGGAAATTGGACACTGGCGGAGCGCTCGGGTGGTCCTCTGAGATATGGCTCGTTGCTCCCTAATGAGTAAACATTGTCTTCCAACATTCCGCGCAACTGCGCCAGTTTCCAACTTCTCGAATAGACGTCAACATATCCGTCGGGACATTTTTTAAAACGCCCGAGCAGCTCCGGAATTCTCCTCCAAAAGAGGTTAATAGGGAAAAAGTGTAATGCGGTGTGTGCCGCTCGCTCGCTCGCTCCACCATGAAGGAATGTCCCATCCGCGCCAGACTTTTCTCAACTTTTGCCAGCTCCACGACTACACACACCCACGCGTTTCCGAAAAGTAGGGGTCCGGAGTCACGGGCCAAAGTCGACTCTCGGCCATCGTCGTCGTCGTAAAAACGCAGTGGCGGTAGCTCTAGCGACTTTCACGGCCCGACCAAGTTTTTTCGAGCTCTGGTGAGAGCGAGCAGAGAGCTTTTCGCCCTCGTAATGAAATATCATATCAATGACGGATTGTTTAACCGGCCAGCTTTTCTCTCTTTCTCTCGAGATAATTGGATTTCCTCCCCAGTTAATCTCACCGAGCGGCAAACTTCTTGACACTGAAAGTTCCCCGGCTCCGTGAGTGCGCTTCCGAAACTTTTTCCGAAATTCCTCCCCAACTTGGTCCTCGCTCTCCACTGGGGCAAAATTTCCCCCGCAAAACTCCCCGCTTCGCTCATACAAGAGAGCACTCTATCAATCCCGCGCATTTTTTGAAAAAGCGCACACTCCGAGACGATCTCAATGCTTTGTTTGATCCTCTCGTCTCGCGGAAAGTGCTTTCGACTTCTCGATAGACCAGCGAGTGCTTCAGCTACTTACTCGAGAACCGCTATCGCATATCCCAATTAGTCGAACGAGTGTCGCGATTGAAGTCGTACATCTCCGTGAAAGAGCCTCTCCTCGGGATACACCGCTCAATCGGGCGGAGAGAGAATTCCTCGAAACGAACACGAGACCGCGTCGAGAGCACGAGTCTCGCTCTTCGCGATTTCGCTACTCGAGAGCCACTCGATCGCAAATTCGCCGACAAGTCGTGCGGCGCCACGAGTAAGGGTAACTGGCCGACGACGCGGCATCAAAGATAATCGCGATAATGAACGGGGGCCACTCGAGCAAAGAGGTGCGACACTCGAATGCGAGCGTGCATCGATCGCCGCTCCATATCCGGAGTGCATGCTGAGCATCGCGCGGTTTAATTGCAAAAGACAGTGTGACGCGTCCATTGGCTCTATCGCGTCTGGAAATCGGCGCGGATATTGGCCTCGGAGGGGCTAATCGCTCGCGGGTCCTTTATTTCCTGGCCCCGCGACGAGTCCCGGCCGCGTCGGCCGTTTTGCGGATATTGCATCATCGGCGAGGATCCCGCTGCTAATACCCCCCGCAGCGATGATGGAAACGAGGTGGCCGGAGATCGGGGCCATGGGAGTCCTCGGCTTCCGGTGATCCGTTCGAATGGAGACTCGAATTATGCTGCTGATCACTACTCCTGGAGGATTTTTCGATTGGCTGCGGAGGCTGAATGGCGCGGCTCATTATGCACGCGAGCATCGCGTCGCGGTGCGCAAAATCGATATCTGCTCTCGGGGGGCGTGCCGCGCTGCTTCCACTCGCACTCGACGCTGCTAAGAGTCGTTCCCGAAGTGAGACTCTGCTAGTTGATCCAGTGGCCCGCGAGGTGAATCACCTACATGTAAAGAAGGATGGGATGATATCAAACGACATTTTCCTCCAACCTCAATAGTAATTATGAAGACCAGGGTCAAGGGCTCTGCGAATATTTCTCTCATCAATAGTATGTCAACGCTTTACTTCACCTATACGTTTACCATAAATTCATCAAAAATAAAACTACTAACTATCTCGAAAAAGCAGTTCCAGAACCATCAGCGAATTTGAGAAATTCATCACTGTGCAAAATTCCTGACAGACTTGTGATGATCCTTAAATGTGGTTAGCTTGGAGTCTACAAATGACCATAACGTAAGCCATTGGAATAGATTACCACGGATCAGTTGAAACTCTGCATGGTGGTACATCTCATCAATACGAGGTTGCACCTGGAGCTGTCTTTACGACATATTGAGTAGTTTCATTCCAAATGAATTTATGGTCAATGTCGGTAAAATAGAGCTTTGAGGTCATATCTGTGTCCAGGTAGAAAGAGAATTCTCAGAGCACTTGATCTTGATTAACATGGTTACTCTCCGACTTGGAAGAAAAATTCTATTTAATACTGCCCTTCTCCCCTCCTTTTACGTAAATAGGCGCCACGAGTGAGCATAAGGGGTATGTTTAGATCACGCATTCAGAAAAAAAATCTGGAACTATTCCAGAACTTGTGAGATTTGAGTGTTACGGACGCATATCCTCTGGACTAATTGCTCATGTGTTCGGAAATGCAGATCTGGATATTTTCCTGACATACTTGTGAAGTTACTCCAGTTTGATCTAGAATCTATCGCAGAGGAGGATCAGGAAATACTTATGGAGTACCATAAGCAGTCGAGATTCAAGTATCGCGAACGCATGCCATGAGGAAATTTTCCTCGAGCGCTGAGAAAGTGATTTCTAGAGAACTTCACGAGGAAGTCAGTAGTAATTCTAGAAGTATCTGGAGAGCTTACAGATACAGCCTTCATTACGTACTTCACAGTACCTATGGACTCTTTCCCGAAAATTTTCACAGCAAAAGTTACCAAACGAGTCTAGAGTTTCCCCAGAATCCATAAGAAATTCGGTGTACGCAGGAGCAAAACCAACAATGACGGTCACACTAAAAAAATGAGTTTGGAGCCTTGTCGTGTCATTTTACGTGGATGCGCCCTGAGGGCGTCCGCTCACTGCCGATGGGACAGAGCGCGCGGGCTCGGGAGAAAGAGCGCGTTGCCACCAAGGCGGGGAAGGGGGCTTGCCATGGGCGCGAAATTCAAAGCGGCGAGTGTCTCATGGCCGGTTAGTGCTAAATCGGCAATTTTCACGCGGCGGCGGCGGCGGCGTAACGCGATACACGCGGACGAGTCGGCCGACGACGCGTCGTCGTCGCGACCGATCGATATCCGCCGCTCTTCTCTCGTCCCTATCGCTCCACGTACTCACATATATAGCTCTCCCGCTCATCGTCGCCCCGGTTGTGCGCGCATAATGAGCCCTCGCCGCGCAGTTTCCACCCCCCCCCCATCACACTCACCGCCATCGCGTATAATCTAGAGTTGATAATCAATCACTCGAGAGCGCAAGAGAGAGCGTGTTCGAAGCCCGTGCTCGAGGGGAGTTTTAGGCCTCTCTATACGAGGTAAAAGCTTAAGCTCTCGCGTTCATCACTCGTTACGCACTCTCGCCCGGATATGCCTGTTGTTCACTGCGCTCCATTCTCCTAGATTTTTCTTCTTCGTCATCTCGCATCGAGCAGTCGTTTCTGCTAGCAGCTGAAGCAAAGTTTTCGAAGCCCTTGGGAGTCGGGGAGCGTGTTGTGGAATTTGTGAATCGGCGTGCCGGGACTGATTTTTATTCTTCATCAACCTCGTATTTGAGATTGGTTTACAATGAAACATCGTTGACAGCTTGATCGTCGAGATCTTTGATTCAATGGGAAAATGCAATTGACTAACACTGTGAGGAAGAATCAGGATCGAATTGGGAACCATTCTCCCAGACCGAGTTTATCTAGTGGTCGCGAGTCGTAAGCCCTTCTCTGCCACAGCGGCTTTGCGCCCAGGCGCACCTAACTCGACTTCGAAACTCATTGGTGATGACCGATATGCGAGCAGTGGCGGCCGCCGCAGCTACACATGGCTTTGACATTCGCTGATATGCCGTTGAATGCATCATTGCGTATCAGTATATATAGCAATAGAGAGCAGATTTTCTACCTCGAGAAGAGTACCATTAATGCGATGGAAAGCGTATGCGGGTGGTGCTTTGAAACAATAGGACCTCTCAATCTCTTCTACACTCCGACTGGGCCTCCAATCGAATTGTCTTTAAACATATCAACGCTCGAGAGCAGAAAAGCCCTATCTCATTTGTGAGGAATAAAGAGCCCTATCACATGCTTGAGAAAATAGAAAACCCCATCTCAGAATATAGCTCAAGAGAGCCCCTATCTGATTTTTGGGAAAGTCAAAAGCCCTATCTCAAAAATTTGGAGTGAAAAGGTCCTATCTTGAGAGTTTGGTGTGGAAATTCGTGTGCTGAAATGTTCGATAATGAGGGTCATGTGACAGAGAAATGGGTTTGGAAATGATCAGAGAGCTTTCCTTAGCCATGTCGTCCTTATTCTCGAACATTTCATCACGCGACTTTTTACACCAAATTCTCGAGATGGGGCTTTTTCACTCAAACATTTTGAGATGGGACTCGTTATTCTCTCAAGAGTGAGATAGGGCTTTTTATTTTCTCAGAAATGATATGGGGCTTTTAATTTTCTCAAGAATTGAGCTAGGGCTGTTTTTCTCTCGAGCATTGCTATCGAACCAGGCTATAAATTACATCGAAGTTCATCTACCACAGTTTGGAGACAGTACTATTTCAATCCAACATGACACAACCTTCCCACCGCATCAATAATATTTCTCCGAGTATCCCTCTCAGGCGAGGAAATTCCTCTGCAACGGTCTCCAGACTGCACTATCTACGGCCAAATGAGGTGATTTACAATGATGCAATCAACAGCATATGAGCAATTCTCGGGACAATCTGTAGCTGCAGCAGCCGCCACTGCTCGCGGATCAGTCATCGACTATGAATTTCCAACTTTGATTAGGCGCGACTGGCCGCACAACTCGTGGTACCCCAAAGCCGGTGTCTCAAAGACGGGTCACGGCTCGCAACAATTATGAGCTACCCAGGGCTCGGTTACTCTCTGTCTCGATTAGCATATTCTCTTTTCCCCAAATCGTCTTCTTGAGTTAGTCAATGGGAAAATCGGGGAGTCAAACGAGCGACCTACAGGTAGCAACTCTATGGGAGAAAAACGATACCATTCTTGTGTATCTAGAGAACGAGAAACGAGCCCGGAATCACGATTCGATTTGTCGACGAATCAAAAATTCATTCGCGAACGGGGCTCGGAAGCCGTAGCACGGCTCGTCTCTCGCTGATGTATGTGCGACAAGGGTTGCGCGCAGCGGTATATTTATCGATGGACGGGGTAAAAAACGGGCGTCCGAGAGCGAGAGCAGGAGAGAGCCGTTACCTCGGCAACGCGTCTCAGCTCTCTCGCAGCTCCACACGAGCCCTTTACACCTGCGCCGCCATCGACAAAGTGTACACTTGCGCGCGCGCGCGCGATATGCAACTCGTGTGTCCGTGTCGCTCGGTTGACTCTTCAACTCGCTCTGCAGCTGTACAATGGATGTGCTGTGCGCGCCGTACAAAATAAACTTGTTCGCGGATCGGTGAACATCTCGGGCTGGCAGTACTTGTTGCTAATAATACACATCGTGATTCTCATTCCTTTTAATTGGTAATATTTAGTTCTTGTCGTTTAGAACGCCGAGGCACAGTATACATAGTGGGCACATCTTAATGTATCAGCGCATCTCTTCTCCTATATATATGTGTGCGATATATACGAATACACATTTCGATTTCTCAGCATGTGTGGATTATTTTTCATCGGTACACTTGGGGGATTCCGTATGATCCATATGCGATTGCGTGTCGGTGTGAGTTGTGTGTGCAGGACTGGGGCATGACACTTGTCGGAATGACTACATTGGCTGCCTCGTCTCTCGGCTAATAGCGACGACAAAGCGCATCGATTCCCACCCCAATTATCCGCGCCATACATACAGCGTCTCGTTAGTTTTTCCAGGAGACCCTCGCAGCGCGAGCAGATGGAACGAGCGACGTTTTGGTCGCGCACTGGGCGAGAGAAGCTCAGCGCCGGATACCTTGAGTATTCAAAATCTCGCGCCAATCTAGCGGCTCGTAAAAGCACGGCGAAAATACAAATTGGACGCGATCGCTGGGAATGTACGACGCCTCGGCGCTAACGATCGCGTTAATTATTGGATCGGGCGAGGCGCCGAGCTACTCCCGCGTGGCGGGCTGCGGCGGGGCCACCTATACACCTATGTGCGCCTGCATTTACGTCTCATCCATAATGACGGCTCGCGCAAAGAGGATAACTAATTGAGCGGGAACTTTGCGAGCGGAGAGCGGAGAGTGGAGAGCCGCTCTGCGGTGGAAAGATTTCACATCGCATTTGTTCGACTTGTCAATAATTTAAGGGGATTTCGCGGAGAGAGCGCCGCACCCTCTAACTCGGGGCACGTGGATTCATTTGCGCGAATTTGTCTGCTAACTCGGCTCGCGGGGCCAAGCGTAAATTTTCGGGATCCTCCGACGTATGGAGATGGGCTGCGCGCATTACGCCGCCAACTCTGCGACCCCAATTCCTCACATTTTCCACGGCGAGCTCTCATTATCGAATTTGCGCGAAAATTGTCGGTTTTCGGGAGATGTAGATTATTAATTCAATTTGAGCTGATTCTATTGTATTTTTATGCATAAGTCACATCCTGATTTGAAGAACGACGATGAGCTTGAAACATTTCTACGAGCGTTAGCTTTCAGGATTTGAACGATTCACTTTGTTTCGTTACTCAGTAATGGCCAAACACATCAACTTGGAGGATCACGAATGCTTAACGTCTTCCTCTCATTGATGATAAATGAGAAATCATTTGTGTTACAGTCCTTTCAAACTATGTTTTTGCTTCAAATCCAGGGCAAACAATGTTACAATAATTGTGAATTCTGTAAAAATCTATACCTATCCTAATCACGTGTGAGTTAAAGACACTTGTGCCCAAATGTTTCAATTTTTAGTCCTCCTGCACATCAAAAAAGAATATTCGATGCATGGCCGCATTTTTTCACTACTCAGATCCTTTCACTCGGGCCTATAAGGATATTGCAAAAAACGTGAAGAGGTACTATTTCATTAGGACATAGCATTTCAGATGACAACGGTCATAGACATCTCTTTAACATTCTATACAAAACATGTTATCTATTCAGATACGAATTCTGAGATGTCCGACAAGAACTCTGCTCTCAAGATCCAATAGATTACTCAAGTAGGCTCGGAATTTCCATCTCTTGAGCTTCTACATATCTATTCAATTCAAGACAATTCGAAACTGAGAGACTCTATTGCTGCTTGGATCCAAATAGTTAATACTTGGCAAGTCTGACTCTTCAATGCTGGATCGTCAAAAAAGACAAGTAATGATACTATCATAAGATCGCAGTGAAAAATCGATGAGCGCTACGGTGCAGCAATCTAGAACCACCTAATTAGTGCTCCTCTGAATGTCTCGAGCAGACGCTTGCGTATCGAGGACTTGGTTGTAGGCCCAAGGTTCTGGATTGCTGCACCAAAACGCTTATCGGTTTTTTAATGCGATTATATAATGTCATGCATCCTTGTCGTTTTTGACGACCTCATATCAGACAGACGGACTTGGGAATGATTAATTATCCAAACCCAAGAGCGATAGTCTCATATTTTTGAATCAATTTGAAATATGGATCCATAGAAGCATTGCGTTTGTGATACTCGGATAATGAATTTAAATTCTTGAAACTATAAATAACAGTTCACCCACTGTACGATAAATCGCAGTCTACAGTCACCACCAGCATACAGGTCGGACTTTGTTAACAGGTAAAGCGAGCGACCATTTGGATGAGTCCATGAAGCGTCGTTAATAATCCTCTCTACGCGTCTTTTGGCCATTCCAACACCCTAATATCATTTAGCTCCGTATACACAGTGTATAGCACAGAGATAGCAGTTGTTCACAATTCTCCGCATGACTATGGCCACTCGGCGCAAATTTCCAATTCAAATGGCGCGCAAAAGTAATGCCCAGCCCTGTATGAACAAATTCGTACGGTATATACCAGTGCTGCGCGCAGTACTCACATTATCGCGAGTGATCGAAATCCGCGCCGCATCGCGCGTATTTACATGGGCGGAAATAATGCGGGCACTCGCGGCGCATTTATGACGCTCAGCTCTCTCTCTCTCTCGTCGGTTTTGACTATTTTCACGACGAGGCAATATCATCGGCTTTCTCGATGCGCTTGCGAAATTTCGTTCCACGCGGTCGACCAGCCGCGTTCTCGTGTAAATGTAAAAAAATTCACGGCCGAGAGAGTCCGCTCTCTTTCTCTCTCTCTACCCTCAGCCGACTGCGCGATGTTTATTCAGTTATCCTCTCGCGAGATTTTCCTTCCCAGAGAGAGAGAGAGAGAGAGAGAGAGAGAGAGAGAGAGAGAGAGAGAGAGAGAGAGAGAAAATACTCACTGTATCAAAAACAAAGGGCGGCAGAGCTGACCCAGTAATTATTCCGCGCAACTACGTACCTCGAAAAAAAACTGCCTGATAATCATTGGCGCGCGGGAGTAGACACGGCGAACAAAACGCACAATGGGCCGCAACTTGGCTGTGCGCACAAATGGAGCGAGCCCGAGCGATAACGCTCTCTGCTGCCGCGTCTGCTCGCACGTACGCTTGTACTACTTGCCGCGCGCTCCTCTGTACGAGCCAACTTGCTTCGCGTATACCCACTACATATAGTATCAGAAACCTCGCGGCGTACTGTGAGGCCGAGTTGCGCGTGAAAAATGAATTTCATCAGCATGCAAATTCGCGGCGGTAGCTCATCTCGCGAGCAGACGCGTCTGGAGCGACGGCCGATATAACTCCGCGTCTGAGAAATTGAATTTGCCCGGAGCCCGGGGGCATCTTGCGCGAGTGGCGTCTGCGAGCCCCGGGGCCCACTCGTCTTCGCTTGGGCCCAGAGGCTCCGGGCACCTCGACCCGCGATGACCCTTTTGTCTGCGCGAGACAGGGCCGCGGGGCTCCGACTCACAGACCGTGTAGGAGCACAGCTGTTGCGCGTCGCGCTCGCAACGAGAGTGTAAAAGAGACGCGAAGAGGCAGGTGCGGCTCCCTGCCGGAGGTATGAGCTTTTCGAGCCGTAAATTTTGAGCCGTGCTGAATTAAGCATGGCTTTCTTGCGCGCCGCGAGAAAAGCAGCCGTGTTGCGCGCTCGAGAGAGGAGAGTTTCGCGGCTAGATGATTTTTTAACGCGACCGCGGGGGAAATGCCGAGATACTCGCCGCTAACCGACTTTTGGATGGCTCTGCGGCTTGTTGCGAAGCTCCGCGCGTTCCGAAGCCACGCGTGTCTGCGCGCAGTTTTCTCACGGGTCGGCGAGCTGCGTCGCGTTGGTCCGTCGCGTGCCGAGCGATATACTAGGTAGCAGAGTCTGGGAAAGAAATCTACGGATTCTTGGGGGCGCGAACTGATTCGACTCTGA
The DNA here is from genome assembly GCA_030522705.1 of Eretmocerus eremicus. Taxonomy (NCBI): domain Eukaryota; kingdom Metazoa; phylum Arthropoda; class Insecta; order Hymenoptera; family Aphelinidae; genus Eretmocerus; species Eretmocerus eremicus. Next base: position 1,448 of record JAPYYZ010003346.1, on the reverse strand, counting down.
GATGTACGAGGGGATGGGGAGACTTCTGAAGAGTCACGGAGATAAGGAAGCTCTGTAAAGACTCTCGTTTGGATGTCCCTTAATTGTCGAATCCGTTTGATTGGAATACATTTTCTCTTGGTCTGACAATTTTTGTCGACCGAGTGTGAACATTTCCCTGATCCTCGTCATTTTCTGAGCAATGCCACGATCAAGTGGCAACATTTCCCATGTTTGATGTATTCGAGGCCTGCTAAGTACTCAAATTGAATGAAGAACAATCAATAATGTCACCTCTTGCATAGATGATCAAGTCCTGTTCACATATAATTTCACATTAATATTTGCGATAAAATCAGATGAATCGCACTCCCATTCAAGGGACTGAATGAGATGACTTTCACGAAAAGTACGAAGAACCTGAAACTTTCCCTAGAATTTCCCCAGATACCTTTCATCCAGATATTGCAAGAACTAAATACTTGAAACCAAAAACTATAACTAAAGAATGAAGACACATACTTCTCGACTGGCGTTTGTTACTAGTAAGTATCCAGAGGTGTGCTTCGTTTTCATTTTCTGACATTCAAATAATCCATATCCAACTCAATGATATTGTCCGAAGTAGGAGAAGAATGCGGAAGAACTCCAAGGCGCTCATAAATAAAAGGGAGGCGGTCGCTCACTCTTAGTAAGACCCGCTCAGAAATCATATTGAATAAACCGATATCAATGTCAATATCAATATCAATATTGTAATTGACGAGTTGTATAGATTAGCAAAAATACTGGTAGTTGAAATGAAACTAACCTTCCTCGTCACGATTCTTTTCGCTACGCATTATTATTTCTTTTGAGCAAGAGCCAAACGTCCTCATGAAACTTTATTTGCGAAATCAGACTCTAAAACAACGCTTGCTATCATATTTATCCTCATTGTCGCCTATTTCGAGCCTTTATCTCCAGTCGCACACTTTGAAAAGTTTGCCAAGAATTTGGAACACATTTCATCTTTCTACAGCAAGCATAAATATATTATCACTGATGATTTTAATTTGCCTCATATGACCTGGCAACATGAACCATTCCAAATTGTGTCTGATTGTAAGACGACACCTCTCACTTCGGCTTGTGCAAGTATTTTGATTTCATCACTGGCAGCTTTGGATGTGGTTCAATTTATAGAGAATCATACCTCAATGTCTTATTCACTAGATCTTATGTTTGCCCCTGAAAATTCTGCAGAGAGTATAAACTTCGAGGAATGGATCATAAAACCGGACTCTCACCACATGGCATCATTATGGCATTTTTCATGCCCATTAGAGGAAAACCTGAAGATTCGAATCACTCGACTCTATCGCATCTTAGCTGAAAAATTTCTGATTGCCCTCGACCCTGCTCTAGAGTTCTTGAAAAAGAGAGAACGCCTCACACATACTAAAAAATTCAATGCACTCTGCTTGTCA
>JAPYYZ010003345.1:0-11716 GCA_030522705.1 Eretmocerus eremicus | reverse complement strand
TCTCTTGCGCAGACTAACTCCAGAACCTAGTAATGTTCAAGAGAGGAGGCCATTAGCTCTGTAATGATCAGTTGAATTCCGCAGCGATAATGCTAAAATGTCAAGTTTGTAAATTGATACGATTTTTCAGCGTTCGTAATTTTTACAAATTTAATAGCAATTCTCAGACTATTGTGTCAGTATGAAATTGGAATGATAATCCATTGATTTGGCAGCAAACAATTAAGATGAAAGAATATTAAACACAAGGTTTTATAATTGATCCAAATCTGTGCAATCAATCCATTTTGGGACATTAATGATAGAAATTCATGTTGAATGAGATAAATAATGTCCATTGAAGATTTACTTAACCATATATGGACAATCAGTCCAAAGCATCACATACAGTATGTATTTGAAATCTCATTATGTGTTACATAATGAGATATTGCAGCCTTTTAGTAAAGAAGACCACTCAGAAACAGAATGATGAAATAGCTCTTCAAAGCTCAATCAGTTATGAAGACTTCCATTTTACCTTGGTACTGGGTTGAATAATAATCGAATCTTTCAAATTTGATAAAAACCAAGATTCAAATGTGCGAGAGGTATGCAAATGACAACAAAGAGAGTTTGGGAACCATGAGTCATCAACTTGATGAGTCATGGAACGGAACTCTCCATGGATTTTTTGTCCAGCAATGAGTCAGACCATCTTGAAACAGCTGATTGACATACCTTTATGCATTGCTCAGCAAGATCACGGCTGGCTCTGGAACCAAGACCTGCACAGGAGAGTCTGCTGCAAATGGCTTTGATGGCACCCTCCATAGCCACCACTCGCTTTGTGCATTCGGCAGAGACATCCAGATAGTATGTGATGGCTCTGGCGGTAACTTCCAGAACACTGTCTGGAGCCAATTCATCCAAAAATATGCGGCACAGGGCAGGTAGAAATGTTCTTGGTGGACAGCTGTAAGATCACCCAATGTTTAAGAAAGATTCCAGAGCAACTCGGGTGGACCATCAGCATCAAAACAACTTACCTCTCAAAGCAGCGGTCCACATTGTCAGACATGAGGAGCAGCATGCAGAGCTGCTCCAGAGCGATCAGCTGCATGTCTCTCTCGTCGCCCTGGCCCATGCTCAGCCACTCGAGCAGGGTCTCCGGATCAACCTCAGCCATGTCGCAGCCAGGCAGTGCCACCGAACAATCAAAATCCTGTTCACTCGGGCAGTCTCAGAAGCTCCTCCACAGGTGCCGCAGACATTGGTCTTTGGCTAGCTATCCCAAGGACGCTGCGAGGCAAAATCGATGAATTATGTGGTCAAGGTGGCGCGTCGGATATTGTCACACGCCTGTGATGGGGCACTCGCGGCTTTGATTCGACATGAAAAAAAGCGCGACGTCCCGATCGTGGCACACTCGAGGGGCCTTGGGGGCCAGCACGAGCCACAGCTGCACTTGCGCGCACCAAGTGGATTATCAGGCACGGGAAGTCCGCGAGACCGCGGAGCAGTTGCCAGGCGCGATCATCGCCACGGCCATCCGCGGGGACGACTCGACAACACGCGAGAGGCTCTCCGCAACGGTGCTTTATCTTTCGGGATCAGCAGGCCGCGAGGATGGCGCCCGTAAAAAACTCCAAGGCTCCTTTGTCCGTCGATCCAACGGAGAGAGTCGCTGATGCGCCTTTCTCCGCGGCCTCCTCTGCGGAATATGTCGTCTTCGAGCGAGGTTGGCCCGCTCTCACCTGCACACGGGGCCAGATTTGGGCGGCTGCATCATCCTTGGGCAACTGTCTTCTGCGTCGTCGAAGGCTAATGTGCCGTCGGGTCGCCTGCTTCGGCCACTCGAGCAAACTGCTCGCGCAATGGACGACTCGCTCGCTCGCGCTCTCTCTGTCTCGCTCTCGCAGACGATGCGCGAGTCGTCTCCGTCTCCTTTTGACTCGTGTTATATCGCGTGGGCGCTCTCGGTACATAACATGCGCGTATGTAGCGTGTACTTGGCTTGGCACGGGGCTCGAAACATGCACCGAGTGCACGAGAAAGAGCCCGCAGCGCGACGGGCTATTTTAACGGGGCTTATTTCGGGTGCAGTCATGCCTGCTGCTACGTGCTGCTCTGCAGTGCGCGAGCTTTCGCGGATATGCCGCAAAGCGGGCGACGATGGCTTCTTTTCTCTTCTTTATTTATTCCTCTTTCGCCCCTCTTCTTTTCTTTGCGGAGACGCGGCGGTGAGCGGGTATTATGATCGATGCACTCGAGCGCGCCGTTTATTGTTGGCGCATGAATTTTTCATTGCACGCGATATACTTGTGCGATCATGAGCATCGCGCTCATCCGCGCGCAGAACGCTCTGATTTCGTTTTGGAGTTTCTTGGGAGAAGGGCTCAAGAATATTGAGAGCAAGACTTGTAGTGGGGTTGACAAAGCTCGTAATCTCTGTCGTCGATCAACTTCTTGAATTCTCCGAACGAAATTCTCAAAATTCAGACAAGTGCGCCTCTTTTTTTGGGGTCGGTATGGTAGAGAACTGTTAACTTGCTCCGAAATCCACAATCCACAATCCCAGCAAAGATGCATAAGACGCAACTGACGGAAATCCATCAATAATCATTCTCACAGGGATGGTAACAACTATGAGTAGTTGAATCTTCCCAGTGATCCTGATTAGTACATTTTCGCTAAACAGTAGCCTGGAGACAAGCGCTAGCTTCTATATACTGCAATGCGGCCAAGTGGCCACGCTGAGTTTACCTGTCATTCGTCACTGCGTCGTCCACCAATGAGCCGCGGCTAAAGTGTGAGAGAGACATTGATTGCGTGGAAGGTCGACTTGGATAAGGACAAAAATATCGTGCAGCTGCAGCAGAACCAAGCAGAACGCCAAACAGAACTGCATGGATGCATTTACATCCACGCAAAATCTCACAGAATGCAAGTATTCGCACAGATCTAATTAGTTTATGTGTAGTGTTGTGATAGAAAATACAGCGTTGAAGTTGAGAGAAGTGCATGTAATCAAAGAGGCTGACGCTAGATTCTCCCGAAACACCGTGAAATGATAGTGATTTGCATGATGACTCGTCTCGGCGAATGCAGCAGTTTATCATCATCGCGGCGGGCTCGCATATGAGTTTGAGGTATTGCTACCTCTCTTCCTTGCTCATTTCTGGAAGAGGCCATCCTTTTAACTTTTGCAAATTGACCCGGTTGAATAGAAGAAACTCCAGCTAAATATATTCCATTAGCTGCATCGAGTGCTGCTATAGAGCTGAGGTTTTTGGGAGTTTTGTCCTTGAGAACAAGCCTAGAAAGACCTAAGATACAATGGCTCCAGATGCTGATGTTTATGGCGATCTGTACCTGTGCGTATAACTGCTTCTTCTACTCATTCTGAACAATTTTTCTCTGCATCAATTTAATGCATTTTTGCTCCTTGTAGGTATACAACTCCTGACAAATTTTATATTGAACCAGCCAGATTTAAGGTCCTCCTTGTCATAGACAGATCCACACATCAAATTCATACACAAGGTAATGTTTGATGCAGCCTGGGCATAATGGAAAGATGCAAGTTATTGATCCAAATCATATTCTGATTTCCTAGTTGCCAATCCTAGTCAAATACCACAAACTGCAAGTCGCTGTAAAATATGGGGAATAGTTGGAATCATCCGACTACTGGCTTGCCCATACTTGATTGTGATAGATGATGCAGAAAAAGTGGGAACAATAGCCAGCCAAGATGTATTTAGAATTGCATCCACACAACTAATACCTTACACAAAGTCAATGCTTCATTTGGATGAGAAACAAGCACGCAGCAATGCTATATATTTGGATATGGTGAAGTCTGTGCTCAATACACCGCATTTTTATTTCTGTTACTCTTATGATCTGAGCCTCACTATGCAGAGGCTTCACAATACTCCACCAGATTTTCTTCAGGTAATAGACAATTTATATATCCTTGCTTTTGCTGTAGATATGAATGAATAATGTATTTTGATCTACAGATGCCCCTGCATGAACGAGCTGATCCTAGATTTATATGGAATTCATATTTACTTCAAGAACTTTCATCTAGACCAGAGCATCACAAGTTTTGCCTACCCATCATCCATGGCTGTATCCTTCATCTATTGTTCACCAATAATTTGGAATAATTTTCTTTCAATGATAACTCAATTCAATTATATATTCTCGTTAGAAATTTGATGTGTGCCTTAACATGATTATGATAGTCATTTCTCTCAATACAATCGTTGTCAATGGAATACCATTCAATTGGGGAATCATCTCAAGGCGCTCCATTCACAGAGCTGGAACTAGACTGTTTTCCCGTGGTATTGATAGTAATGGGAATGTTTCAAACTTTGTTGAGACAGAGCAGATTGTTGAAGCTAATGGGAACAAGAGTTCTTTTGTTCAAACACGTGGCTCTATTCCACTTTTCTGGCAGCAAGCTCCAAACTTGAAGTATAAGCCAAAACCACAATTGATTTCTCATGAGAATCACTTGATAGCTTGTGCCAGACACTTTGAAAATCAAGTGTTTCATTATGGAAAACAAATTCTAGTCAATTTGGTACTGATTTTTCATTACATTTTTGAATATTCTAATTTCAAATAAGTTGGTGCTAATCAATTTTCTATGACTAGATTGACCACAAAGGATCAGAGGCCACTTTGGAGAAAGCTTATCAAAATATCGTGCAAGAGTTGAGGAATCAGAATTTAAAGTATGAATCTTTTGACTTCCATGCTGAATGTGGCAAAATGCAATGGCACCGATTAGACATTTTAATGGCTCGTCTAGCTCACGATCAAGAACAAATGGGATATTTCTTATTGACACGTGATGGGGTTCTGGTTTCTGTACAAGACGGTATTTTCCGGACTAATTGCATTGATTGCTTGGACAGGACAAATGTTGTTCAAAGTATGCTTGCTAAAAGAGTACTGTCAGATACCCTGTCTAAGCTAGAAATTTTGCGCAGCGTGAACGAGCATCCATCACTTGAATTCTTGTTCAAGCAGGTAGGTAAAAAAATGTCTAAAAAGAAGAGGAACTGTCAGTGTCAACATACTCTATACTTTCCTCAGGTTTGGGCTGATCATGCAGATATCATTAGTATTCAGTACTCTGGAACCAGTGCTTTGAAAACGGACTTTACAAGGACAGGTAAAAGAACCAAAATGGGGGCGGTGAAAGATGGAGTGAATTCATTGACTAGATACTATAAAAATAACTTTGCTGATGGTTTCCGACAGGTGAGAGGACATTCTTGAAATGTTGCAATCCAGATGTTATTTGATTGTTTGCATCATCTCTCTCAAACTTTTTCAGGACTCTATAAACCTGTTTTTAGGACGATATGTGGTTCAAGATGGAGAGGGTCTGTCTATTACATGTCCCCTTGAATCAGAGAAAAATTGGAGATATGCTACATTCCCATTAGTCCTTTTAGTTGCAACTGCAATGCTTATTGCTCATATGATTTTGCCGTCACGTTATACTACAGAAATCTTACTTTACATGCTCTTCTGGGGAGCAATGGTAGCTGGAACATTTGCAACAATTATTCATCACGGCAAGCAATATGTAGATAAACCAAAACTTTTGTAATAACAAAGATGATATGAATACTCCTCTCCGATGATGTTAAAGATTTATTTTATTTTGAATACCTTCAAAAAATGTATTATAGTAAAAATGTGCACGTCAGTCTCAATTATATGTATTTACATAGACTAACAATTTATTCACATCATTTCATCATTATTGCCACTTAATTCTTGCAAAACTGGCCAGTCAACATGGAACAAAAAATGTTTGCATCTACTAACTCTATACTTATCAATTACTAAATGGAAACTTTTGAGCAAAACATGATTAGATGGAAAAGAAAGACAGCAAAGGAATTTTGCAAAGTTACTGAAGCACTTGAGATAGTGAAAACATTATAATTCACAGAAGACTTGAGAACTTCTGAATTAGACCAAGGACTCAATGATATTTTCCAATTTGGACTAAAGTAATGGCCACGTAACAATGGAATCATTAAAAATTCTCTTATGTGACAAACCTCAACAACACTGGCACAAGTTCATTATGATCAGATGCTCATTGAGTAGTAGTAGTAGTAGTGGATGGTGAGCCACCTGTATCATACTGGCTCTTATTTCGCAGTAGATATGAGGCCAAGTAGCCAATCGGGTCTGGTGGCCTTTCTTTGGCTAAACTTGACAAGGCTTGAAGAAGGATCGGCACCACTGTTTGATCCAGGTATTGTCTGGCAGGTAATGACTGAACATCTACTCTAGACTTCTTTGGGGGATTGCTAGACAGGTCGGACTCTTTCTCTGGCTTGATAGATTTCTAAGATGAACATTCCACATTAGATTACTATATTCTTTATTGGCTAGATAATTGATGAAAATTGATCTTACCTGTAAGATATCTGGCATTGTGTTGGCGACAGGAGTAATTGAGATGGCATCGTTTTTTTCTTCAACTGTACTCTCTGCTAGAAATGGAGAATTGGAGTCGTGAAAATGGCACTATTTATTAAAAAGAATAAGCTAATATATACTAGATGTGAAGTACAAAACTCACCACCAGTTGATGCCATTGTAATCAGTTTCTAGCAGCCTACTCCGAGGCCTTCTGGACAGTTTTGCCTGGCAGTCGAAGCAGGTAAATTAGATTCAGAAACAATCAGTTATCCCAGTTTCCAAGGTGTTTACTCCATGTTTACTCTGCGGAAGATTCTGAGACTGCACGAAAACTCGTTCTGGAGTTTTCGGGAGTAGAGATAGAGATGCAGCTACTTTTGATTCTCCAAGTTGGCAAACTTGATAAGCGAAATTTAAAATTTGCTCAGTTCGGTACAGATAAAACAGTGATTCGTCGCTTATTTGGATCAACCTTCATATAGTGATAACTATCGATCATGAGGCCAACTATCATCCATGACTATTTTTCATCAAATTTTGTACGTAATGTTTCTACAATCATGAGTATTGATAACAACAAATTAAACACTACGACAGCTGATCAATATCTATAGCTATAGTGTAGCAGTGCGTTCTAGCGTTTTTCCCACTATTCGGCCAGACTTGTTTATAGTAGGGTCCCTAAAATTGGGTCTTGACACATGGTCCGCCATTTTCAGACGGATCACATGAAAGTATACACGGAAAAACCAACTTGTATATCCATATATATCCGATTCGTTTGAATGTGGCGGACCGTGTCTAGGCCTCGTTTCATAGGGCTCTAGTTCAGTCTGCCTCACGGGCAACTACGTTGTTAGATGGAGGCAGTGCACGCGGGACTGTTGTTTTGGCTATGCACGTTCTGCTCAATCTCCACGTGCTCAACGAAGTTGGCGCAGTTTTGGGACTAATTTGTCGATGGTTGGAAAAAAAGTGTGCCGAACTTACTAATAAGAATCATCGCAGACTCCAATTTCCCAGCCGGCATTCCGCACCGGTTCCATTCAAGTCTTCCGGGTTCGGCTTTGCTCGAGGCTTTCCTCCACCAGTTTTTGTGACAAAGCACATTCTACGAGCTTAATTTAGCATATTGCCGCAGCATTTGTTTGGTTTGAACAGATTGAGCCGAGTATAGAACTTTACCGCGTCCTGGAAATGGATGGGAAACAGGTGAGTGATTATGACAATTCATTCGTTGTTCTCAGAGCAGTTGCAGCATCCACGCTCGCTCGGCGTCGCTCCATATTCCATCTCGAAGTTTTCTCCGTTCTTGCGCGCACGTGCTCCTCCGCGCTACGCGACCCCGACCCCCAGTTAGCCCCTTGACTACACTCGAACTACATATGGGTGTTGATAACATCAGATTATACCGAAAAGTTTGCATGGTTCATACTCTCAGATTTTTTAGCAAAAAGTTTAATTCGGCACGCAGGGCTGCAATAGATATAATCACTGATAAAATATAGATTTTATCGAAGGTATTTTTTCAGACACAGGGCGATTGAAAATCCTTAACCTCGAAGGATTTTTAAGTCAATTTTAAAGCCATTTACGCTCCATGAAACCAACACTGAATTTCGAAAAGTGCAAATTCCATGTTCTGTGGTTATGTCTCAAAATTTCTTTCGAGAGATAACCATTCTTTGATAAAAAATAATTAACTACGAGCAAGTTATTAAAAACCTGAAAGCAGAATGACATCAAAATCTGCATAATTATTCCTTAGATTATGCCGAATAATATCAACCATGAAATGCGGCTGAAGTTTGCAGCTTTATTGTTCGCATTTTTATAACAATCTGTTGATTCGAAAATTATTTGCATCTTTTTCTCGAGCCATTTTTTCTGAGTGATATATTGAGAGACCGTCAGAGAGCTTAACCCAATCTTGCGATACCTCCGAGTAACCGGGTCTCTTCATTATAGAATAATGTTTGAGTCAATTTAATCAATCAATTTTGTCACACATGTAACTCTGCGTAATTGCCTACAAAATACGCCTATATAGGTTTCATTTGGACAATTGAGAACAAAGTCGTTGTTATATCACGAAAAAGATGTAAAAACGTGAGATTTTCGTGAACTCTCACAAGAATTATACGCGTGTCACGAAATAGGGTACACCCACCCCCTCCCCTGTCGCACAAATATACACTTGTTATTTGCCCATAAGATTGGAACAAAATTGAATTCTTAAACTCTGAAAATTGCATTTGAAAGGCATCGGAATGAAGAAAATTAAGTGCAATGGAGCCAGTAGACCCAAACAATTTGAGCGCAGTTCTTGACAAATTTGAAAAATCACAAAAAAATCAGATAAGGAGTCGCAAAAAATAATTTTGGAGTTCGCAGACGCGGAAATAATTTTGGATTGGTCCAAATCACTTAAATTTTGTTTTCAACTTAACAAACATGAAGAAAATACGCGGCAAGACCGAAGTCCGAGGACATTTCAAATCTGGTATGTAACGAAATTGGGCCAATTGATTTTTCTCTCGAAAGCGCTCGATTGTCTTCTACATTGTCCCAATCAATAAATATAATTTGAAGGGCCCTCTATTCCTCTGATGATTGACACGTAGCGCTTATACATCCGGTGAGTTATCACTATCAGCTCAACGATCAGATATGTTAGCAGCAATTTACGCTCTCCGTTCTGTCATCTCGGATAATGATATATCGACCAACCTAACGTCAAAGAGCTATGAGGCCAATAGACTCATGCCCGATTGGCTTACTGAATAAATTTGAACTCGATGAATCATTCTACATCTGCGAAAAGTTCGATTTCTACCTAATTTGTTTAATTTTTAATTCAAAATTATGAAGAATACAGTTCCTAGCGAATCTTGATCTGCAACTTTCTTTTATTAATAAATTGCAGACTGTAAATATGCTTTGCTCCAAATTGCTGGAGGAGGAGAAAACACAAGATGATGTGATGTATCACGAGGGAATCAATATGATGGGTGCCACGGAGATGTTACATCTCAAGAAAGATGAGGATCAAAAATTCGATATACAAGTCGTGAGTACTCGTGAGAAATCACGCTACACATGAAATTTAGAATAGAATTAAGGACATGTCAAAGTTCCACTTTACCGACATTCATAATGATTTTTTTTTAAATAAAGCTACACAATATTTCGAAAATGTAGCTCCAGACGGATATGCGTATTGGTGAAATGCATCTCTGAGTAAAATTTTGGAGTGATCCGTGGAAAACTCTTGGAGGAATCCCGATTATGGTGCAAGTATACTCCAATGGCATTATTATCGGGATTACTCCAAGAGATTTCCGCGCGGATCGCTGTAAAATTTTACACAGTGGCGCATTCCACCAATACGTATAGCCGTCTGAAGCTACATTTTCGAAATATTGTATTACTTTATTTTAAATGAATTTATCATGAATGTCGGTAAAGTAGAACTTTGACATGCTCTTAAACGGTATAATTGACATCCACATTTAATATGATAAAGTGCTCACAAAAGGATTAATTCTGTGAGAAGTGCACGAACACCCTCGATTTTCCAGGAATTGATGAATCTATTCTCGCAAATCTAATCAAACGGTGGGGGTGTCTAAACGATTTGAAATCTCGGCATCGTAATATATGGACGTTCCCTTAGTTACGTTGTAACACTTTCGACCCCCTGGGTGCTAATCTAAAACTCACAGGACAACCAGAGTGACACCATTGTGACTTGTTTACCTAATCCCTGAATCCTGCGAAACCATTTCCGAGTCTGCTTATTGCTAATGCGATTTCTTATTCAAAAATTCGATCATAATCTTCTAGTTTCGAGACGTCGTGAAACCAATAGATAGCGCCAGAGGAACTGGGATGATAAAGTCTCTCTCGTCGATACCCTCGATTTTCTCCTCCCCGCAAGGCCTTCGTCTCTCAAACATCGATGGATTATTGATCAACGATAAAACAGCTCCGCAGTTTCCAAAAACTGGGATAGCGAACAGGTTGAAGGTAAGACTATTGAGTTTTCATGCATTGGAAGATTCCTCAGATGTTGTCTCCAAGACGTGCTCTTACGAGTAGTTTAATATTACGAGGTTGTTATCTCAAAAATCGCATGTAAGGTAAGTGTACCCAACTTGCCCCTGCATGCGAATCTCAAGAGTGCGCGTCCATTGAACTCGCCGCGGATCTTTTTTATGTTTGTTACGTTAGAAATATAGAAAAAGAGTGGTTTGGACCGATCCAAAACGAGTTTTGCGTTTGCTATAGCTTGATATAAGTGTTATTTTGCATTTTTTGCAATTGTACGGTTAAGAATTTATTTTGCTCAAAAGGCTGCCAACAATTTTTGGCTCGACAAATCTTAACGTTCTTATGGTTTCATTTGATTCCTCATTCTAAGACGAGTTCTAAGACCTTTAAAATTCTGTTTTTGAAATCCCAAAATTCACATTTGGGACATTTTTATGAGCAAAATACGAAGCCTAGATCGGCTTTTGGTGTACCAAACTTGCCCCCCCCCCCCTCCCTATGCTTATCCCAAATATGGGTATAGTAAGACCTCGCTCGCTTTCAAATTGTCATTACTACGTCGGTATCAAAAAATCGAAAACCCGCTCCCTGCTACGATGAAAGCACGGGTCACTTTTTGCTCTTTTTCCTGTTTTTGGCGCAACTCATCCAGTATGACTCAAGTGACGAATTTTGAGCCAATTGACCTTACTCATTCGTTGCGGATTCGATTCCCCGTCGAAGAATCTTCAGAAACCGTTTTCCAGAGCTACACCATTCGATCCCGAGCTAATTTTATGGAAAGAATACAGAAACTAGTTCATCGCTACAAGACAGAGGGGGGGGGGGGCAAAATGGGCACGCCGTCACGGAAACCCTTAGAAAGTCACTTTTTTGTCAATCTGAAATATTTAGAATCCACCTTGTTTGAATGAGTCGTACCTTGGCGCACAAGTAGAGGACCAACCTTGTGGATCACGGATTTGGCCAAAACTCTGGGAATCATCTTGCTTCGGTGAGAAATGAAGATATTACAGAGGGTTTATTCTAATAGGCCCTCTGTTCCGAGATACAGCCAGGGAAATTAGCATTGCGGGTATACCTATACCTGTGACTTTTTAACACGGGCCTATATGGGCAACGCTAATGTCCATAGCTGTATCTCGGAACAGAGGGCCTATGAGATCAAACCCTCTGGGATATCTTCATTTCTCACCAAAACAAGATGATTCCC
>JAPYYZ010003344.1:0-16903 GCA_030522705.1 Eretmocerus eremicus | reverse complement strand
CCCATGGAGTCCCATGACGTCTCTTGAGGTCCTCCGGTACGTAGAGCCCCATATCCCGAGGTCCCATCGAGGTCCCAGGACGGTCCCAGTCTCTAACTGAGATCCCAGGTCGGTCCCACTGGGATCCCACTGGGATCCCACTGGGATCCCAGGAAATTTTTTTCAGCAGGGCGGAAATGCGGGCTATGCCGGACCTCGCACATGCTTCCCTCGGCTACGCCTCGGGGGCAACCCATGCGAGGCCCGCAAGAGCCTACTTTCCGCCCTCGTTGCGTAATATACTATTTTGCATCCGTTAGTAGATTGAGACCCTTTTGGAATTTTCTATCAATCTGCAACGCCATACATGAGTTAATCACTTCAAGACCGAATTGTTCGAAAAGATCTGCGTAACAGATCTATATGATACTTTTTATGCTGAAAAGGCCTGTACGCGAACCCTCATTGGAATCCTCTCATACTCGTTTGGATTAAATATCTATTATTATAATTTCTAGTTTTACATCATTACCATTATACTTCACTGTAGAAGGGCAGTCATGCCCATATATTTTTGAATAAATAAATAAATAAATAAATTTTGCTAATTTTGCTCTCCCATCCGAATCAATCCAGTCAATTGTCCGGTCACAAATTTGCCATGTCCATCGAAAATGTTAGAAAATAGTACATTGTGTAACAAGTGAGGAATAGTTGCCAATTCAGGCCGACTAGGGCTTCGCCCTCGTGCCCAATCGGCACACTCTACTTTTTATCACAAGGGTCGAGGAATCTCCCATAGCAACGTTACGATATTCTTCATTGCGCAACGTTGCCAAGGGCTAGCGTGGCGGAATTTTCAATAACGTCAACTCAGTCGGTAATGATCCGCAATATGCAACTTTTCGCATGCCTACGCCGTGGCGGTATTGGGCACATTCCGAGCCCGCGTGATAAAAAAAAATATTTCCCCGGATCATAGGTGTGCTTCAATTATTGAAACACTTGTGAGTGGCAAGGGGAGGTATTTGAAAACCAGAATCGAATTACATACAAGACTAGTGCTCTATCAAATAAACTCAATCTCAAGCCAATCTTGACTAGCTGACTTGAGTCAAGATGTCAATTTCAAAAATGAGCCACAAGTACTGATTACCAAAAAAATTCAATCTCAGTAAAATCCGCGGAAGCCGACTCGATGTCGTGAATTTTGAGTAAAATTGTAGGGCATAATGAAAGTGCTGCAATCTCTTCGAAAATAATCACACGTGACTTCTGAAGTAGTTGAAATATCGAGCGCGAGTCTTGTATCGGTAGTTTAAAGTATGCAGTTACGTTTAATGAACTTCGTATTGAGACAGAAGATGGCACATAGCTGGAAATCGCGTTTGGAACAAGGGACTGGATGGACATTTTGATTGCATTTCCTCCCACCTATTCCATTCATATGTTGGCGGATCGTGAAATCTTCTATGCAAGCTAGATCTTTAGTGAATATATTTCGAAAAAATCTTCCTAAGCCCCTAGCTACTCACATGGGTATACATGAGCAACCCGTACAAAAGTATCCATCTCATTCAACATGTCTTCAATCATCGAAATTTCTAGTCAAAATTAGAGTCGAATTTTCACAGACTCAAAAGTTTTTCACAAAAGAGTTAGTACCTGATATAGTACCTTGATTACACAGACATATTCGTAACGCTGGATTTTATGAATATTGAAGGTGGATTTTCCCGATTGATTAAATAAATGTTAGGGACATTCCCCAAGATACTATCCAAAAATCCCAACGGACACAGCTGTTGAACCAATGTTCATTCTTCCATTCAATCTTTTGCACAACCTATTTCAGTGATTTATTATCAGTAGATATCTCAATGATTTGGACGAGGGGAGTGCGGTTACTGAGGATCGAGTTGATTCGCCTGTAAAATTCGCCTGCACTTAATATCGTTGTGAAGCATCTTTCGACATCAGCACAATATGCTTAATAATGTTGACATACGCTGTCTATTTCATAGTAAATAGTCTAATCTCATAGAAAGAAGGGAAATAACTTACGAACCTTGAACATTCGAATGCCAGGTGTGGTACAGAACAGTTTTCCATCGCCGACGAGGGTTCGTATGGGTTCGTATGTATATCTTACACAGTTCTTCTTATCGATCTTAACGTTTTTCGTCAACAAATTCATTTCCTTCGCACCATATTGTGTGGGCCATCCGATCAACGATACTTCCAGATAGTTGATTGATGACGGGGTGGGCTTCCAAGGCATGAGGGCCAACGTCATTGACGAATCGAAATACATTTGTCTCTGAACCTGAATGAGATAACAAAATCACAATAAATGATCAGCCAGTCACATTGAGTTTGACATCAAATCCTTGCTAGATTGCAAAGGCAGAAAGGCAGAAAGCATTGCGAAGTTGATCAATCTTTATAATTTGGTTGAGTTGCATGTACTCAACCAAACTCCTTTATACTGCTTATAATTTATCGATATTGACTCATCATGAAAACACCATGTCAATGAGGATAACGCGCAAAGAGGTAAATTTGACGTCGACATCAATGTAGGGACGTTCAATTGGTTACATATCCTGCGGAGTAATTTTCTATGATCCAGGGCTTACAGAGAAATCTTATACAATCCTATCTATGCAATATCTTTTCAATATCGATCACAGCCAATGTTAGTAGAAATATTTTTACGCTACAATCCGGGTATCTACCATCTACAAATTAAACAGGGATTCAACCGTCTGGCATGATACAGAGACTGGCCAATTATAACAAGTACAAACTCAAAATCTCAAAGAACAGATTTCTGTAAGATTGCTCAAAAAGACAGGAAATCCTTATTGAATTTTTTCATAATTCCCGATAATCTCCGGAAGATAAGAGGAACGCCTCGAATTTCATCTAGAATGGCTCAAAAGAATCGTTGAAGAATGATGAGATTCGCGATTAATCAAAAGCCGACATGATAAATTTGGTATTGATACCTTGACGATGCCAATTTCGGGAGCTCCCGGCTTGCAAGCCCGATTTTGTTCACTAGCCCAAGTGCAATAGCTAACCCACTTTTCCACTTCATATTTTTTACTTTGAAGAAATTGATTCGATCCAACGAATACCCAGGAATCTCCCACGGGATATTTCGTAAGACAATTGGCAGTTGTCAAAACTAGTGCTCCCGTTATTATCGTCCCGGAGCAATAAACTCGAAACTTTGGGATGACAGTTATCAATGATGCAAAAGTCGGAAACTCATTCTCTTTCACTTCTCTCGCTCCTTCGCTCGGTATCAGTTCCACTTGAGCAAAATAGCTGCACAGACCTACGATGATATTCCGATTATCAATAAAAATTGCACGACAAGAGCTCTACGAAAATACAACCACTTACAGATGATTAAAAACTGGATGATGTCTATCCTGGCTGTCTTGTTCATGATCACCGATTGCTTCCCTCAGAAATGCTGCGATCTAGATCAATACAAAAGCGAAGAGTCCCGATTATGATTTTAATTGATTGCTAGTAAAAGGATTTGAATCCGGATTACCAATTGGCTAACTCCTTATTAAAATTGTGCAAATCGAAAATCTGACTCGAGTTTTAAATAATTTTAGAAGGGTCATCTATTTGGACAAACATTTCTATCAATTACTGAGTTAGTCATCGAAACCTCCTCTTGAAAAAAGAGAAACCAAGTATTTACTCGACTGAGGAAGTTGTCACGAGTTCTTATTCGGCTTTGCCTCGAGCAATAATCTAAGCCCGAGAAAGAATGGGCAACCTTACTCCACAGGGGCATGATATACGAATCAGATTGCAGTGAATTGCTCTGAAACTCAGCAGGTGTAGGTCCTACTTACAAATTGGCTCGAAGAAATAGCCCAATATCTAATTAACAAGTAACTTTACGTGCAGTCGTGCTGAATAAGCTGGGCAAGATAGTGCGATTCCCATTCTGGAAGAGTAAAATGCTAGATCTGCACAAGACGAGTGCCATTCCTCTGTCTCGAGCGAGGAAAATTATGTGACCTGATAGGATCTTACAAATACAGTACCCCGCATAAATAATGAAACATAGATAGGTTGATAAAAATGGCGATATCTCCAAAACCCTTAAATCTACGGAAATTTTGAAAAAAGCATTTGAAAAAATCACAAAAAAGCTATTCTTCTATGAGGCGAAAACCATTTTTTGGCGATTTTTTCTTGATCGTAATTTGCAATGAAAACTCGATTTTTTTCATCTTGTTCAATAAACCGTAACTTTTACAAAAGTTAACATAGCTCAAAAATTTTAAAGGCACAGTGTAACTCTTTTCAAGACCTTCATGTTATGACCTTGCAAAAAATTTTTACAATTTTTTTTATCCGAGTTATGAGCTAGGGAGGATGGAGGGATTTGTGAGCGTGAGCTCATCGAGATCCACGGACACACACCTTTTCTATCCCATTTCAACTATTTTCTTCGATGAAAAGTACCTGTTGTACATCACAACTGTTTGAGCAGGTATTTTTCATCGAAAATATAACCGAAGAAAGACAGAAAGCATGTGTTCATAGATCGCAATGAAGTCACGTTCACAAATTAATAACAAACTCTTCTACCTTCTCCAGCTCTAACTCGGTTCAGAAGAATCGTGAAGAATTTTTGCAAGGTCATAACATCAAGGTCTTGAGAAGAGCTACACGATACCGTTGGGAATTTTGAGCTAGGTGAACTTCCGTAAAAATTATGGTTGATTGAACGAGATGAAAAAAAATCAAGTTCTCAATGCAAATTATGATCAAGAAAAAATCGCTAAAAAATTGTTTTGGCTATTAAGAACAATTTTTTTTTTGTGATCTTTCAAATTCTTTTTTCAAAATTTCCGTAAGCCGAAGGGTTTTGGAGATATCGCCATTCTTATCCATCTATCTATGTTACATTATTTATGCGGGGTACCGTATATACAAAAAACGCAGAAAATGATACCAATGAGTCCTCTTCAATGAATGATTCACAAACTAGTGCTTGATCATTATCATCACAATCATCTATCTACTCAAATTCGACTTGGAATCGATGCGAATACGTCACATATTCCCCATTATCTTCATAGACCAGATCTTGCGACTCAAGAATTCTCCTTTCTGGGTCGGTACTCAAATATTTGCGCAACTGGGTTTCCGCCTATTAGGCGATCAACTCCGATAAACTTTTTAAACTCCGATATCTCATGCGGATATGGAGTAGTCAAACTTGAAGGTGAATGAGAATCTTTATACTCCTAGAGGTGACGGTGGTCCTTTTTTGAATAACAAACATATTAAAAATGTTTGATCATCATCGAGAAGTGAAGCTAATACTCGAATGATTACAGATTGGGTGTTCTCCACAGAATTCGATTTTTTCTCCTCAACTTTTCCAATATTTCTCCTCTGCATAGCTGCTAAACCGATATTCCCAGTAATAATGATTGGGTATTTGACACAATATTCATCATCTAGATCATTTTCTAGGTCAACGCCGCATTACATTCTCTCCCACCAATACACAACATTGCAATGAAAATTCAAATACTGCCGCTTGAATACTAATGAAACATTGGAACTCAAAGTTGCTGATAAATTTATGGAAAAGGATCATGTAATTCAAGTGAACAAATTGCTAAAAACTCTTGAAAATTACTGACTAAAGCGTGATGTATAAAGCAAAATTCGTCTAAAAAATATTGACCATCGGGATATGCGCATGCTCCCCCGCTAACACATGAACACATGCACTTCTACGTACGAATGAGGGAGATTCGTTATGTATCTCTAACCACTTGATATAGTTCTCCGTCTTGAAGGACAAAAATAATCATCTTGTTAAGGGCATGTCGTAGCCGCGCAGCGTCTGCAATGTAGCCACGCGATCTGCTCGGTGGTAAATGAGATTTCATAGGAAAAAAGTGATAAAATAGAACAAAACGAGGAGAAGACGAATCTAACTCTATCGATTGCCGAAGTTTTAAGACCAGTTAGAGGTCTGTACATGCAATATTTTTTGCAAATAATGTGCACAGAATTTGCGAGTCGAGCGGCTGCGCAAGCTGTTGATGTTCGAGACTGGAGCCGGTCGACTCGCAAACTTTGTGCACTTTATTTGCAACAAGTATTGCACGTACAGATCTCTAACTAGTCTCAAAATTTTGGCAATCGATAGACTTAGATTCGTCTTCTCCTCGTTTTGCCCTATTCTCTCCCACTTCCTAGTAAAATCCATTCTATCACCGAGCAGACTGCGAGGCCGCGTCGCACATGCTGCACGGCTACGACATGCCCTTAAAAAAATTGACACTCTTTTCTCAAATTAACTCACGATAACTGATAGCGTTTAGCTCTTCGAACGGCAACATAATCAGCAAAACCTCGGAAACATACACTTTTGTATCCGATTTGAGAGTGGTTCAAAGATTTATACTCCTGTAATCCCTCAAGATTGATTCATGCCACTAAATAGGTTTGAGTAATCAAGTTGTTGATTCTATTATATATATCAAATTAATCTTTGAATCGGGTCATTGGAGAAATATTTTGTGATCCTTGTGGAAAAAAACGACTTTGTGCAGTGACGTGGACTATTTTGTCGGATATTTCAGTAACTATTAATGAGTAATAACTCTACATATGCTCTTGATTCTTTCCTCTGTGAGTATCGTACAAAGAATTGCGTCAAGCAAATGTAATCAAGTAGAAAAAGGTTTCAGACTAGCTACAGAGTCAAAATATTGAGCAAGAAAGAACATTATATTAAGATAAGGGGGAATGATTGTATAATAACCACTCGGAGATATTTTTTCATGTTTTCTTTATATACGAAACAGGACGAAAAGTGTCTTACAAAAAAAGAGAATTCATATAAAACGTCGAGTTTCATATTCTGGTAATTCATGTTTACTTGCCTTTCACACACATAATCTATCGCTCACATACTCTCAGTTGTTACTGTGGCCATATACGCCTTTTCGAAAGAGTTTACTTCATTTGGTTGTAAAAAATGAATACTGTTTTCGCTGCACAATCAAGTCACAGAATCGACAAAGAAAAGATTTTTAATTTGATACATTTAATGGAATTCAGTCCTCAATTAATGATTCAATTCTCTTTTATAAATCATGTTGAGCAGAGCGAACATTTCATAGAAATACTACGATCTATGGGCAGAATAAAAGAGCATCGTTGTCAAAATCGCGATGAGAATCTTTTGAAACCCCACAGTAATTTTGAGAAAATCTCTTGAAAATACAATTAAAACAAAAATCATTGAGATTCGGAGTATGAAAACGTATTCTTGCAGATCTGAATAATTATTTCGTCGATCGTACAGCTCGCATACACCTCACGCAGGCGTTTTCCATACAAATACATCCACAGAGTAATGTCGACGTTTAGTTAATGATTATCAATTCATATCGATTCAATATCAATGTTATCATAATCGGACAATACTCAACAATGATCTTCATTTTTCGTTATATATTTTACAGTTAATAATCAAGGTGACAACAACATGACGACGGAGGCGGTGAAGCTGGTTATCTATAATAGGACTTAGGAGTTGAAACATGGATAAAGAGCTGGTTAAGGATATTCTTGTTATTTTCATTCCATACTTCATCGTGACAATGAAGGACATGAGGAAAACGAGGATTTGGCGAGAGTCTGAAGAAAGCGAGTTCAAGGCCCTTGTAGATTCAGTTCAAAAATTCTATTATGGCGTTGTGAAGACACAATGATAGCGATAAATGACGATGATGATACGACAGCAACACGAAGGTGATGTGTGAATGGTTCTTTTTACCAAGACTGATGAGGAATAGTCGCGATTACAAGGTTAGAAGAGAAACCAAGAACAAACGCTCTCGCACACATTCTTTGGAACTCCCGCGGCAAAAGCTCAAAGATACCGAGGTGAGTCGTATCTAGAGATTGAATTTCGATTGACAATGTGAGAATGCTCAGAAGGATTTTCCACCAGTTCGTGAAGAATACTTCACCATCACGCTTTGAAATAAATTGAGCCACGTGACGCATTCACCCTAAAAGATCTAATGGATCGGTCAGAACTTAAAACATATAAATACATCTATAGCGTATACGATTTTCAAAAACATATATACAAAAAATTGTATTACAATACGCATAAATTAAAAATTTACAATTGACTTCAATGATACGAATGATTCACCTCGGAATTTTCCGAAAAAGATAGAGAGGATTGCATCAATTTTTTACGTAGAAAGGCCGGGAGGACTGATGAGGAAGCACGCGAAAAACATTCAACACAACCGTCACATCAAGGCGGCCAGGGAATCTGTCGTAATTCAGATATTTTTAACCTAATTTCTCCATCTTAATAGTAGAGATGATCCTACTAGCTAATACACAGTCTGTTCTCGAAAAATGCGTCTGATAGACGCTTTTACATTCAATATTCCATCTCTGCTGTAATAATTCTCCATCTACTTTGTTCGGCCTCCATCTTTGTTCTTGGCTTTCTTCGTCCCGCCTCCCTGCTTAGAGTGATCACAATTCAATTCCTCTCGACTTAAGGAATGTTTCGACTTTATTGGTACTTAGTAATAGCAGATACGGAGAGAGTTCAAGAGAATTATGAGACAACTCATTTTTTAGGATCAGTTTCTTCAAGATGGATTGCACTAGATGGAAGCAACTTTCTGAAGCCCTTGAAGTTCACAAAGTCTATTAGTGATTGAGTAGAAGATCGAATAAATTCTCTCCGCATCTGACAATAAGGGAGGAAGGAAGGAGAGGCCCATATTTTATCTTTAGACATCGATGATATTTCCTAGCCTAAATATATACATACACACGCATTGCGTTAGTGTAATAAATGTGTATATATGTACACATATACATAATATCATACCATCCATGTATATAATGATCAATTGATAATATAATTAATTATGTATAGTATTTGCGCATCGATCGATCGATCAACACACCAGCGATTATCGATGAATTACGTACTTATCGATTATCTCCCTATCACGATGATCGTTTTCATATCTTAAATCTGCAATCTCAAACGTGAGTCTTATTCGACAATCTCAATGGATGGAAAATTGGCTTTTCTCAAAAAATGTCATGATACTTTCTATCACGCATCCGTATTCAATTGGAATAGTGGCAGTGATTGCATTAAAAAAGGGGGTATTCCAAAATCATCATCTCAAAGTGGTCAGTCGATATTTTCTCTCACCATCACTTTCGTGTGCGTGAGTTGGCGATAAATTTTTGTTCGATGCAAGGTATGACTAATGCAAGGATCAATGCGCGTTGACTTTCGTAAAAAACACTTGGAAAAATTTATACAATTAAAAATAATTACAAAATTCGCTCTGCGAGCGTACGAAACTTGGGAACATAAAACAAGAGAGAGAGAGAGAGAGCGATAGCTCGAGCTTGCACAGCTCTCTCCTCGACACTCGCACAAATTGCCAATCTGACGAGCCGATCCATCCACGATTCGGACCAGGCTTGTCGAGAAGCGCTATTCTCGTCGATTAAAAAAATACAAATAATATCCTGGCCACGGTGTGCGCTGAAATGGCTTCGAGCTCCGCGTTTCGCCTCTACTCGTGAAAGCGCGAAACGCTGATATATACCACCCGACACTGAGGATCATTCTTTTCGCGCGAGAAAATCATAATTCAATTACAATTAAAGAGACTCTCGCGCTCGAACTCTACTATATACACACAGAGACACTTGCACTCGTGGGCCGCCTCGATCGCGCCTCTACAGAACGCAGCGTCCAGAAGGCAGGCCCTGCCTCTCCATCTAGGAGAGGCACATGAACTTTCACACGAGCTCACTAATTAGCACTCTCTTCCTCGAGGATGTGGCGGCGTCGGTCGGACGAGGTGACGCCTACCTGCGGCTCGTGCCCGCCGGCGCGAGGGGATCCACTCGCTTTGCCGGGGGCGGCGAGGCGAGCAGATACTCGTGCTCGGCGTCGAGGAGGCCGGACACGTGCCAGAAGTACTCGTCGATGGGAGCGGTGGTGGCTGCCGCTGCTGCTGCTGCTACGGCGCTCGAGCTGCTGCTGCCGCCGACGCGACCCATCGTCGAGCTCCTCGGTCCTCAGCACGGCAGCTCGTTTCGCGCCGGCTTGTTCGAGTGCTTGCTCGTGTAAACGGGACATCATGGATTCCCGTCCGCAGCCATTATGTTGTGCACCTGCTCCAGCTTGTAGGCGAGCCTCTGCTTCGTCGAGAACTCGTCCTCCTCCAGGGTGACCGTCAGCTGCTCGTTGTACTTGCTCGCGTACGTGTACAGCTCGTACAGAGCGCAATTCGTGTTGAATTCGTTCGTGTGCAGCTGGAAGTATCAATTCATTCGATTAATATGAAAGCACTTTCAGCCCGCTCACTCCACAACCCACTTTCGAATTTCGAAATTTGTCCTGAGTGAAGAGACATCAGAAACTAGTGTCAAAATGGTGACAAATGGCAAAATCAAAGACTCCAAAAATATTTGATTTTGATTCCTCTACTCAAGGACTTTCCCCGAAACGAAACGAAACGCCAAAACGAAATTCAGTTCATTGCTTTTTCAATTGTTCCGACATTTATTGATCCCAAATGATCAGCAGTTCATCATGTGCGAGGAAACTAAACTCTGGCCAACCTGGGTTATCTGATGGCGATTGAGGAAATACCGCATAGGATTAGAAACAGTTGGATAGAGATGTGCATGGATAGACTTACCCTAGATTCTTCCGCGAGCATCGCATTCATGTCCTGGTCGGAAATGGCTTGCATTAATTTGATATCGGAGTAGTAGCGCTCTACCCACTCTTTATATACTGGAATGTCCTTGGCATAGAGTAACTTTGAGCTCGGCGAGTCCTTGCCTGAAATTGAAACGTTTGAAAATGAGTCAACGAATTAAAATTTGCAACCGAATTAAGGACGAGAGTCAATGTACCCAATCTGTGATCCGACGTGGAGCAGCTGTCCATGAAGGTTTGCGCGACAACGGAGAAGCACGCGTCGACGATGTTGGACTTGTGTATGTCGAATATGAAGTTGGGATTCTTGATTAGATTGACCCAGAACCTGAGCGGCAGCAGATTGCTCTTCCACGTGTGCACGACCTCGGGATCGGTGATCTGGTGATGAAGAGCCTGATCGTCGAGGAAGTCGAACATGTACTTGATGGCGAGTGGCAGGGCTGAGCCTCGATGCGCCGTGCTGAATATCGTTTCGAACAGGTCGTCGACGAACTTTTGAAGCGTGCCCTTGGTGGCGAGGAGCCTCGTGAGGTAGATCTCAGAGACCATTTTGTTGCCGCGCTCGCCCTCCTTCTGGGCATCGGTGTCGTGGTGCTTGACCAAGTGCCAGACTTTGAGGCCGCCGTCGTGGTCGTGATTTAGGGGCGACGTGGCGCGGGACAGAGGCGGGCTAGCCGAGTTGAATTTGCTCAGATTGAGCGTCTCGTACTTGTGCGACTTGTCCGTCTTCTCGGATAGGATGGACAAGTTGTAGATGGACGACTGCTTCGAGACGAGGTTGAGACAGGCGCCGTCCGGGACGCGGTAGTGGTTGAGCGTGTTGCGTCTCTTCCAGTCCGACTCTAGCTTCTTCCAGTCCGACTCTAGCTTGGTCGTCGAGTCCTCGTCGTACAGGATCAGCCTGCCGGATGCTCCCGTTCTCCATTCTGTAAAGACGAATCCATTAAGGGAAAGAAGAAGCTCTACTTTATCGACATTCATCATAGATTGACTCAAAATGAAACATAACAATATTTCGAAAAAGTAAATCCAAGCTGCCTTGCGTATTGGTAGAATAAACCACTGTGTAAAATTTTGAAGTGATCCATTCAGAGCACTTGAAATAATTTGAACTTTAGTGAAAATATATGGTAATTACACTACAGTTCAAATTACTCCAAGCGCTTCAAACGGATCGCTTCAAAATCTTACACAGTGGTTCATTCTTTAAGAAACTCAATTTGAAAAGGCACCACTACATCCAATTGATGGCTCTGTCGACCCGACTTTTCTCAAATTGAATAAATAGTCGCAGGCATTCGCGATAGCGGGATGAAAATTTTCCTTACCGAGATCAAGATCTTCCTTCCTCGGTCGCTGACTGAACGGTGTGGACCGATAAATTGTATCGAGAGCTTTCTCTTTAACCTGAGAGATTGTATCACAGTCTAGTACTTTTACTGGAACGTTTTCTGTATTTGGATCCATGCCTCCGACAAATACAGCCTGTTGTGAAATAGATACGTAGACCGTCTGCAAGAATGAACGATACGTATTATAAACAGTCGCAGGTGAATTGAATCGGTATCAGTTTGGAGGTTGTATTTACCATCGCCTTGAAGTCGATCGACTGTCTGATGAGTTTTTCCTCCGACAGAGAGTATCTGGCCTCTGAGGTAATGGCATCAACTGGTCCCTTGTCGACTTGTTGCTTCATGGCACGGAAGAGTAGATAGAGTGGCTCACCGGCGCACTCTCGCATGAACTTGTACAGCAGGAATGTGAACCAAGCGGTCAGCATCTTTTCGGCAACGCTCTCGGTCCTAGAAGATAATCGAAAAACATTGAAACTTCCTGCCCACAACTGAGTTTACATCTAGATTGAATAGACGGATTTGTAAATCTCACCTTCGGAGCAGCAGTTTGGGGTGGCTCTTTCCCTCCATGCATTTTTCGATGAGGTCGGCGAGCAAAGTCTTGAGAATATCCGTGCAATATTCCATTTTGCTCTGCAGCGTGACCATGATGAGGCTCGCAACGTTGACCCTGTCTCGCATGGAAAAGTAGCGATTGCTCTCCAGCGTCCTCACAAACAGCAGAAGGAAAGTCTTGTTCATGATGAGCTGCCCAAAGAGCCTGAGTCCCTTCTCCTTCCTCATGAGCTCGGGCCTGTCCCACTGAAGCACCACGTGGTTGTCGTCCGACGGGAAGAGTATGTTCATGGCGTAGGTCCTGTAGTCGAGGAAGGGTATGCCACCGCTGGTCAAGTCTCCAGTGAGATCGGTCATCTCGGTTTGGAGCTCGGCAAACGCCTCCTTGCACTCGGCGGCCACGCGAAGCTCGAGAATGTCCATCTGCTCCTGCATGTTTTTGAGCACGCGATTGCTCTCGGTGGACTTGCGCCTGTAGGCTATCAGGAAGGCTATGAAGACGACGACGAGGGCCACTATGGCTGCGCTGACGCCGACGAGGGCGGGCTTGGACAGCGGACTGTTGAGCCCGGCTGGGAGAGCGTAGCTCAGCTGGCCGATGCGGAATTTCAGATTGCCGCCGATTATCACGACCACCTCGGGAAGATCGGGTTTCGGATTGCCCGAGGAATCCAGGGTCGGAGGCTGGGACGACGGAGGCCGGCAGGTCAGCTGCTGGCGAGACAGCGAGGTCACGTTGCAGAAGCTGTCGCCGATCTTTACTATGACGTCCGATTCCTGGCACGCGCGGTCCAAGTGCTGACCGTTGATCGTCAGGTAGTCGCTCTGAAATTCACAATGCATTAGTTACAGACTGTTCTACATCAAGGTTTTTCGAATTCATAGCGTTTCAATTATTGGCTTCATTCGAGTTGGCCGGGACAATGAATAAGGTCTTTGATTTTTCGGATACACAAGAAAAATCGAGATAGAATGGAGATGGTTGAAGCGAATCAGACGCTTCATTTTTTACGGTATTGACTTGAATTTGGAAATGCGATAGAATATCAAGCGATAGTCGTGAAGGCCTGGAAATTTAATGCATCTGGATGAAAATAGTAGATGTGTAATTTGTGACAGTTCAAGTTACGTTTCGAAAATCAGATGAAATTCTTCAAGCTATTTCGCTACGGCACATTATAACTCAGCACGTGAATATATTTCTTGTTGACTATCATCACCCACATCAGCCAAAGTGGAGGCTCTTGCGAAATGCTAGGCCAAGCCCTAACTGCTCAGTTTCAACACAACGAGGGATAAAAAGTTGAACAGAATGGGAAGGTATGTTACTCACCTTGTAATATTTGACCTCCTCGTCAAACGGCTCGTAAACGGGGTCGGGATACAGCAGGAACGACGAGAGACCCTGATGCGTGAGATTCTGAACTCTGGCCACGTTGTCCATTCTGAATCCATACTCCAGCGACATTGGTTTCTCAGCATCGAGAACGCCCGCTGCGACGTCTATCTCCGGCGACTTGCACACCATGTTAGTATCGCTGCGAATTTCACAAGCCTGCGAGAAGTACTGCTTTCCCTCGTAGTAAACGTACATCTCGGGCTTCTGTATGTAGGCGAGATTCTTGCCGGTGATGTTGATGTTGATGCCGCCCGAGGGGATACCTTTGGGAATCTTGACCTGTCCACCGCCGGCACCGCTGTCCACGCTCTCGATTATCGGATCGTCGACGTACTCGAAGGCTCCGTTGAGCTGGCGTATCGACTGGTCAAAGTGCATTAGGAGGTTGCCTTTGCGCTTGCGGTCGCTGGGGCTGGTGATGCAGAGAACCTCGTCGTGCTCGGTGTTGTTGATGTCGCAGGGAAGGTCGTCGATGAAGGCCCGGATGCGGCTGCCGGCGTTCATGTAGACCCCGGTTATGCGCACGCGAGTTCCGCCGCTCAGAGGACCGTGCTTCGGAGAGACGGCCGTGATGTTCGGGTCGACGAATTTGAAGGGCTGCTTCGACTGGCCTCGGAAACCTTCTATCTTGACGATTACTAGGCCCTCGCGGAACTGGAAATATTGCAGTTTGTCAATAATCGTAATTTTGGCAAAGAATTCGGCAATATTTTGGGAGCTTTTGAGCTATGCATGTGATGGAGATAATATTTGAATTTCTAAAACGTGTTGTGGCAACTTCTAAGCAATTACGAGGATCAATGACGCGAAAAGAGAATTAATCATCATGTCGTAGCGATGGCGATACATGTGAGAGAACATACTAAATTGATAGTAAAATCCATAATGAGAATCCTAGCAATTTCTCCAAGGTTGAGGACCCAGAATTTCAATTAATATTCATAATGAAGAGTATGAACATTGGCCGATTCTGTTTCACTGAGAGCCGCATTTAGTTTACTAACTTGGCTTCTATATTGTTTCCGCTCCAGCTATAGGACAGGAACATTGCCCCTCAAAACACTACGAGCAAAAGTTTTAAAAGTATCAGAGATGTAAATCTACCAAATGACTTGGCGCGAAAAATCAGCTCGCGGTTCAAAAATGAAGCAAGAACCATCAATCGGAAGCAATCGTTAGATCGTTCACGACCTACGCAGGGCTCAGAATAGGTTGATGTGACCTCGGACAGGTGATATGAATAGATCAAGCAATAGACACCTTATTGTCTCCAGGCCCATCGACGCGGCAGACGATCTGCTTGGTGCGGATGTAGAGCTCCTCGTAGGGCTGGCAGGTGAGCCCGACGACGGTAACGCCATTGTAGATGTCCTTGAAGGTCTTGCCAAGATTGATACCGGTGATGGTGATGTTTGTGTGCCCCTCCCAGGGCCCCATCATCGGCTCGAACCCGATGATCTCCGGGTTGGGGCAGGTTTGATTGCGATCGAGCCACAATCCGCTGCCCTTGTCACACTGATCTCTGACCTCGCAGCGTTCCGACGTCATGCACCAGCCGCAGCCGTACTTTTCAGCCAGATCCAGACACATCCCGCAGTTGTCCGCCATATCCCGGCATCTGGAACGTCAAACCGTTTTTAAAATGAATCCTCTGCTTCGTTTGTTGCTCATCTCGACTTTGAGGTAACATACTACAATAAAACTCTAGATGTTGAGCTTGAAATTCATCGTCGAGGTCAGGATGATCAAGTATTTTGCGGGTCACGGGTGAGAAAATGTAGGCCCACCTGTATATGACGACGTGAATGTTGTCGGGATTGTCGAGAGGCTTGGAGCCACCCCAGATGACGGCGAAAGGCACGGTGATGTTGGGAGCTCGAGTTGTGTAGGAGAACTCGGTCTCGTCGCAGTAGATCGTGTCGGCGAGCAGACGTGCGTTCACACTCGTCACGCGGCCTTCGATATTGAACTGGCAGACGAAGCGGGTCTGGACGATGAATTGCTGCAAAAATTTGACATATTGGATCAAATGACTATTCCTTCATCTCCAATGCTGTTATTGATCGTCAACACAAACTTGATGAAAAATTAGTGAGCGGCAAGAAAGAAACAATATCTGAGCTCCCATCGGCAAAGTACCAATGATTTTCTCTGATTATTAAGACTAGTCCTCTCGTATCGTATGTATTCTGAATCACAAAAAACTCATTACAGCCTCCATGGAATTTAAAAAGAGACTCGAGGCGAACAAAAGGCACGATTACTCGTGATACAAAGGAAGCATTCGAAAGAGCTTTAATTTTGCAAAGAATTTGATAGATGTTCAATACACAGCACATCAATTTTATGATTGGGAAGTATGATGGACAGGGTTGATTGCGCGTATCAATGATTCACAAACTAATTCATCGATGGAATTTTTTCCTCGCGTCGTTCATGTCGATCTCAATCAACCTTTTCAATGCGTAACACAGTATGATTGAATCACCCAACACATCATATGAATGAATGGAAGAATCGGGAATGGTAAAAGTAACGGGCAGCTAGAGCAGCACCCACTTTGCGTATTACGCGTCGCAACAGCTCACTCGAGTAGAGCATCATCTTGACAAGTGTCACGCAAAGAGCCAACGAAAGTAACATCTCTTGAGACGGAATAAACACAGGCTCGAGTACTCGTGAATGAAGAAAGAGTCTGAGATACTGTAGAAGATTAGGGCGGGCACGCACTATAAATGAATGAAATGACAAAGTTCGATATCCTTTGTTTATTCGGCACGAGAGATTGAGGAGCGATCTCGGGAG
>JAPYYZ010003343.1:0-11718 GCA_030522705.1 Eretmocerus eremicus | reverse complement strand
GGGTCGTCGAGCCCGCCCAGGGCTCACGGTTTTGGTACCTTGGATTTTCTTAAATTTTGAAACGGCTGGATCTCCGGTTCTACTGCATCAAATCAACTCGAGCTTAGCTCATTTCAAAGGTCACTGTTTCAGCTATCAGAAAAAACTATTTTTGGAGCTCGATAAGCACGCGCATGAGCAGTAGAAGTCATTTTCTGAATCGAAACGTACTCCTAAAAAATCTAATCGCGTATTTAACGCTTTTCTCAGCTCGAAAAAATTCTGAGAAAATATGTTTTTGATGCGGAATGACTCAGCAAACACATAAAAATAGGTTATATGTCCGTTTTAGGAAGATTTGAGGGAGAAAAACGCGTTTTGGCCATTTTTTGACGTTTAAATCGTACTAAAACGCATGCCACGAGCTCCAAACCCAAATATGGTGGCTGAAAACTTTTTTGTGGCTGAATTACTAACTGACAAACTGAAAAAAATTTTTTTTTTCAATTTTTTGAAGGGGGGTCAAAAAAGTTATTGAGCAAAACATTATTTTCGTGTATTCTGGACTCTGTGACCATGTGAGGGGCTTGAGGAACTTCTCAAAAACGGTCAAATGATAGGTTTTTTAATTATCTTTCAGATGCTTTTCGGAAAATTGAAATCGGTTCAGAAAGGGAAAAGTTATGAGCAAAGTACTAACGCAAAGTTTGATTTCTGGGTTTTTCGGTAAAATCACTTATTTACGCCTAGCCGACGCAAGAAAATTCTTTTCGGCCCAATAAAAATTGCTAAAATCATGTTTCGAAATAACAAATCGATTAAAAAACTTTGGGCGGCGAAAAAAAAATGTCGTGCAGAAACCATTGCAATCTGGCGTGGACGTCCTCAGCACCGAGTGAGCTATAGCAAGCGCACGCGCGTAACTATAGATGGCATGCTCTATAGCTCACTTCACACATGCATGTGCGTAGCATATATATCGCGCGCATGCATGACCCCATTTCGGGTCGTGTTGACATCTTGTTCAGAGTTAAAAATCCGCTTCTGATGGAAAAGTGGAGTAATGAAATGTTCAAACAAGACAAATATGATCAAGAGCTCATCATTTAAATATGTGCAATAACTCAACTCATGCACATACACTCCCTCAATGATCCCAGACAGATTTGACTCGGAAGATTTTGAGGAGAGAATCTTTGGGTCAAAATACATCTTGCAGATGACAATGATTACAACATTTTTAGGTTCTAGCTGCCTCATCCTCTGCTGTCCAATATTATTATCTTGGCCGAAAAACATAACTGAAACCAAAAGAAAGAAGCTGATCATGAGTTATCGGTGCCAAAGTATGAGTATCTCTTGAGACAGAAATACAGGAAATTTGAGATTCCCATGGCTTCTGTGACAAGATGCACTCATCATGGTCCATCTGTCACTCATTTACTTAATGTCACAGTTGACTGCAGGCTGGGAAAGAATTCAGCAGAACATTGAACTTCCTAGTCATGGGGAGAAAAAACTGATAGGAACGTCAAAATAATTTGTCTCGCACTTACTCAGCAAATTTTTTTGTTCCTGTATGGCTTGTCTCAGAATATCTATTTCCTCTTCCTACATTGACCTCCTTCAAATGAATAGTTTATAGAAAGTTCACTAAAGCTTCTTAGACAAGTTATCTTGGGGCAAATTGCAACAATGAATCTGAATTTTCTGAGCGTGAAGTTGGCATTTGAGAGGGAATGTCATAAGGAACTGCTCCAAACTTCACTAGCTTCCTCGTTGTCAACCAATAGATGCTCATGAAATTTTGAGAGTATCTCACAGGCAGGCAAGCATCAATAGAACATCCATCATGTGTAGAGTCATGATACCAAGGACTGTCCAAGAGTTGCAACTCATGTTGAAGAATATTACTTCCAGGATGAAAAATATCGCCTCAGAAAGTGACTTTTCTCTCCACAAGAAAAGTTGTAATGGTGTAGTTGATGTTTCCCATACTTGAAAATGCATAAATATTGTCTGTCTGACCAAGTAACACATTTCTCCGAACTATGAAGTTGAAGTCCATCTCAGAATTTGGTTGATGAAATCAAGAATGATTGGCCAATTTTCCTGATTTTTAATCAAATACCGTAACATGGTCCAGGTCATCACAGTCTGCAAAATTGTCTGACAAGCTTGGGGGAACTCTTTATCACTGATTCAATATAGGAGGATGCAATAGATATTCTGAGACAAGACATTATTTGTCAGAAACAAAACAATTTGCTGAGAAAATGCGAGACAAGTTATTTGGTCATTCCTATCGATTTTCACCTCCTACGACTGAGGAGTCCAATGTTCTGATGAAATTTAAATTCTTTCCCACCCTACACTCAACTTTCACATCATGCGAATAAATGACAGATGGTCCATAACGAGAGCATCGTGTCACAGAAGCTATGGTAATTTCAAATTTACTTTTGATCAGACTCGACAGATACTCACACTTCGGCACCGATAATTCATCTTCAACTATTTCCTCTTGGCTTCAGTTATGTATATTGGATATGATGATGATATTGGACAGCAGAGAATGGGGCAGCTAAGGCCTGAAAATGTTGTAATCGTTGTCATCCGCAAGATGGATTTTGACCCAAAGATTTTATCCTCAAAATCTCCCAAGTCAAATCTGTCTGGGATCATTGAGGAAGAGTCTGTGCATGAGTTGAGTTCTTGCGCATATTCCAATGATGAGGCCTTGATCAAATTTGTCTTGTTTAAACATCTCATCACTCCACTCTTCCATCAGAAGCGGATTTTTAACTCTGAACAAGATATGAACGAGAGCAGAAATGAGGTCATGCATGCAGCATCTCGCCCGCGCGTGCCACTGCAAGTATTCTGCGTGCGTGGATGTAAGGCCGAGCAGAAAGCTAATTATACTCTCCACGTGTGTGTGTGTGTGTGTATACAGTGTTGGTCGCGCTATGGTAACCGTGGCGCCGCTAAGCGGCTGCCGCAAGTAGCTCAGTCGCAAAGGAACCGCTGAGTCGATAAAAGTTAGCTTTGACATGCCCTTAACCGATGAAGAGAAGAGAATGTCTCCATTCAAGTTGATTACCCTGTTACAGGCATAGTGCTGTTTCCTAGGATATTAACAATCGCTGGGCTGGCCGTGACTCTCGCAAAGATCTTTGTCTTTTATCTGACCCCGGATCATATTTCCTATACCAGTACCAAGTCAGAATCGTTTTCATATCATGGTAGGGCGAAGGCCATATACCTCCTGGCACAGCCCCTCCGAACCGTTCCAAACTATGATAAATTTTAAGGGAATCTCCGGGTTTGTAAAAACTAGGAGAAGCCCTCCACTTGCATATTGAGAAAACCCAAACTACCAGAAAATACCTCATGCTTAGCATTGAATTGACTTTATTCGCGTTCTCTCGATCAGAATGAGTATCGGCACAAGAAAGACATACTGTGATTTCTCATTACAAAACTATCCAATTTTGGTTCTTGATCAAAATAAAATGGCCATTGATCTCATCGCAATGAGTTGTGTTTTGGGAAACCATTATCGTCTTGGAAACGTAGACTACTGCGCGGACAAAGTCAATTGTCCTGTGTGAAGAGAACTGCAGAAATACTCTAATACCAAACGTATCTATACAAATCCCATGCATGTCTATTGATACAGCAGTAAAGATGCAAATTTTCAAAAAGGTGCACCACCAATACTCCAGAGTCACGGCTGGTCCAACAAGGTGATGTAGTCGATACTCTAGGCTTGCGTCGAATATTGTTCTGTCCAAGTCGCTTTTGAACATTTATGTACGACGAATCGGAGAGAGTCTCGACATCGTTGAGCCATACATTCTCCCATCTCACTATAAATCTCAAATCGAGGCATTCATCTCCAGAATTACATCAACGCCATGAATTCCATATCTTTGTTCTAATACCCAAACTCATGTCATTCTTCTAGGAGTGTGATGATGGATCGCCAGCAATACTTGTCGTGCGAAAAAACCTATATAATAAAATGCCCACGATCATTAGAGGACTTCCTGTGCCTTTGCCTTATATTCAGATGATACTTGTCCTATCTGTATCTCAACTCCAAACTATCTCCCTTGAATTGGCGCAAGATTTATCGAACATTCATATCACCGCATGAAAAAGAATCAGTCCGGAAACCCTCACTAAAGTCTCTTTGAATCAATATGTTACAGAAAAAAAATCTCACAATCCCCATGGCCTGTAGCAAAAATGACGAAGCCCATATTTTTGTTGTTTTTCCCGAACACTGCACCGGAAATTGGCTATGATTGTAGATCTCGGTACCCCTGATACGACGACTCATCTCTATTAAATATCAGCTAACGAGACATCCTCATTCAAGGAGTCAGGGTGGATTAGGAATCAGAGAATTATACGAGAATGGAATTATACTACACAAGATGCCACGAGTATTACATAAAGACTTGATGTTATATCTTATGTTATATCTAACTATATGTTATGATCGAGATTCAACCGCATTTCGGATGGATATGTGCGAGAATTGAGTGCGCAAATCATTTACGGTTTGGATCGTACCGGAACCATCATATTTCCTGGTACTCAAGCCATAAGCAAATTGGAAATTTATGGCCTAAGGCATCCATGTTGATAATCGGATTTGATAACCACAGAGAACACTGTAAGGATACATTCTGACTTTCACGCTTTCTCATAGTTTCATAGCCTCATTGATTCGGACCTCAATTCATGAACTAAAAGAAAAAAGAGAAAATATAGCAGATTATACTGGGTTCGAGACGATCTGTCCTTCAACCTGTGGAAGCTGTCTGGATGTCGTGGGAGGGCAGATATATTGAAAACCCTTCTCTCCGAATCTATACGGTTCCAATAGGTATAGTGTGCTGTATGAAAGTTTGTTATTGGAACGTTGGATTTTTAGACATGAAAATGATTATTCAAATACCACATTTCGAATAGCGTTTTGTAAACAGCTATGGCCCGAAAAGAATGTATTTATATGAAATAGTGCAAACAGCACATCTCCGTTGGACCGCTTAAGGGTACTGAAAGATTCATCCAGGTATTACAAGTGAATGAATTCACTCAAATGGGAATTTCATAATGTAAAGTAGGATTTCCCGCAAACCATCAAGTGATTCGGTTAGTTTACTCATGATTCTGGTGTGTTGTATGGAAGTTTGAACAGTTACGTATATGAGTTAAGTGCACAAACCTGTATCGACATGCATCGTACCGGAACTTTAGTATTTTCTGGTACAAAAACCGTAAACGGACTCGAAGCCGATGGACACTCTACACCCCATCCGGTATTGATTGCTGGGCACGTGGATGTCGAAGGATACTGTCAGCGTGCCAGCTATGCTGACCTCTACGGTTCCTGGTCTGACGTTTACATTCGAGGTACGATCACCATTACCTTAACTTCCCATACCGCGAGAGTTGAATAAGATGAAAACCAGATTCCGGTATGACGTGTCTCTAAACCGATGGAAGCTGCCTGGACATGGCGGGAGGGCATTTGTATTGGAAACTCCTCCCCCAGGATTCATACGGGTTCGATCGTTACGCTACACTATATGAAGGGAATTCTTATAAATTATATGATAATAGAATTAGGAATGGAGAAATTATCTACACTGTAACCTCAGACGAGATATGCCCTTACAACAAAAGCCACAGAGTCGGTATACGGTTATCAGGTGGTGCGAACGGAGCATGTCCGACTGGTGATATTTCAGACAGAGAAGGGCGAGGGATTTGCCAAGCGGGGATCGGTCTCCCCTTTCGAAATGGACCTCTTTGCGTATGTGAATTCCGAATTCGTCTTTATAGAAGGGTGGATGAGATCCCAGTTTCGAACTCTCTATCGGGATGTTCTGATCAACCGATGCAATCTCGAACGCCAAATAATCCAGAACGCATTATCCATTGCTGTGAAGCCCCCGGACGAATTTGCATATAACCTAATGAAGGGGCCGGGATTTATGCCTTGTATCCGGAGAGGTAGTGCACGTTATCAAGTGCACACCCGTTGAAGTCAAAGTCGAACATGGAGGAACCTGTTACGCCGAGTTCCAAGTTTCCCACAGAAATAAAACCCTGTTCCTGTAACTCAAAACCCACATCCTCAAATCAAAAGGATCCGAAATATTCTGCAACGGACTTCTCCCCGCTTACTACTTTGTAGACAACAAGTGGTACAAGATTACGCCACGACCGTCTGAAGTTAAACCCCCTCTGGAGATCAGACCTATAACCAGGAACACGTGGAAGTACGTGAGTCCTGAGGGCCTTGCTACTTCAGAAATCCATACGAACGACGGCCTCAATCATCTGAGGGTGAGGATCATGTTTCCACTAGAAAACCAAAATCACCTAAATGATCTAACTCGTGAGATGCATGGGCAGCCTGTGACCAGCACTCAAGGTGGAATCCTCAGGCTCCTGAATGAAGAAGCAGTCTCGCGTCTGGCCACCTCAACATGGAATAAAATTTGGGATAGGTTCATGACGTTTGGTACAGCAAGTGCCGGATTCATCGCCATCTTCATGATCCTCTACATCTCCAAAACCGTCATGGATATCTTCATCCGCGGTTATACTCTCCATTCTGTTTTTGGCTGGTCCCTACACTTGATTGAAGCCGCCTGGAGCTCCTTGACACATTGGCTGCTGGTGGCCTGTCAGACACCACCCGAATCCTCCGACCAAGAGTACGAAAGAACTCCTGACATCGAATTACCCCCCATTGCCAACTCCATCCCAACCCCCAAGGTATACCCTGACCAAACAGTTCCACACGACCAGTATAGAGTCGGCGGAAGCACGACGTACGAACCAAACTGTACATACACCGTGCCAAACTCGCCTGACCCCTCCTATCATATTTCAACTTTCCAACCTACGTCTTTTAGCGGTCCGAATTCCCCTATGATCACCCCTAGATCCACTACCCGTCGCAAATAACTCCGCAGGGATCCAAAGCAGAGGATAATGACAGACTTACACTTTCGCTAGTTCAACCTCATCAACCAGGTGAAAGCGTTCAAGTCGTGGGGTGTGATGTCCGTGTAGAATCACGAACATCTATCGGTCTCCGCTCGTGGGCTCTCGGGCGTACTCATGCGGATACGCCCGAGAGAACATTTGTGAATACAGAGTCAGAACGTCTCCAGAAAGTTTTCCTATCTTTCAGCGCGCCGACGCTCCTCTCGTTCTCGCTTCACGTAGGGAGAAAGGGAAAAGAATTGCAAGTAGGGAACACCGTCCGCATCACCATATTCCCCTCCGTGCTCTTAATTTTCGGCTCTTGAAAATGACATTTGCCGCCCTATTGTGTAGAAAACACTTGAATAAATAGCGATTGCACGACTCGCGCTCGTTCGGTGACAAACTCCAAGGCGGCATGATGAAATGCCCTAAGAATGAACAAAAAGCCTCAAAACTTAATAGCGGTCATGCAAACCAATACTCAGTCACATGCTTCATACTATAGAAGAATCATTCAAGGACGGGAGGATCATCACCCTAATCGATCGCACGACTCTGTTTCTTTAACTTAAATTCTTCCCCGTTCTTTTCGTATTCAGTTATCTGTTATCTCTATGGAATCTAGTATGAGTCCATTCGGCTATGTACAGTGAATATCAGGTGGTGGATTGTGCCACAGAATTGTACACGCCGTGCTACCTATCGAATACGTCATTATCGCCTATCGATCGGGCAAAGTGCTAGATTGAGAGCTATGAAGCCTGCGCGCAATATCCAAACGGGTTGGCGCGCGCAAACTCGAGCTTATCGGGTTGGCAACAGAGGAGTCAGCCAATCAGGTTTTCAAATTTCCCTCCCGGGAAGTAGCCCATTGTCAGCCTCTCCGTGACTCACGGAGGGGCAGAGAACTGCTCTTTATAAAATAGGGCATTTTTGCCTTCTTCGCTCTCTTCTCTCCCGGACCCCAGCAACAGCAGTAGTTTCCCTCTGAACTCTTCTACTCCAGCCCCGAAAAGTACGAGTTTGGTTTTCCGGCCGGCGTGTACTCCAGTGTACACCTGATTTTCCAATAAACAGAATTGTAAGTCTATTTCAATCTCCACTATTATCATTCCCTCCGTGACACACTTATAACACATTTAATTCATATGAATATGCGTGATAAAAACGAATGTAGCTAGCTAGGGAGCTCTTCTCCTGGGACTAGCCCGAGGCAAGGGGGTCACCCGATTTGGACTCAGGCATAGCGCCTGATGAGTTCGAATCGGCAATGAAAAGCAAAGGATAGGAAGTGTCAGTTTATAAGTACTCGCCACATACTATTTGACATCTTCGAGACAAAACGAACCGAGAGTTGGTGGACGAAAGTCTAGACTCCGAATAAAATATTTAATCAACAAAAGAATATCCAAGTTAGGATGGTTGCCAAGGAAAGTGTCTCAGAAATCGTAACTGATCATTCCGGGGAGTATTCTGATGACGAAGATATCTCACAATCTCAGATTTACGAAATAAATACTCACTCAAAAACAATCTTAGCTTCAGAAAATGTATCAGTTGGTCTGATATCAAACGGAATCAATATGGGTCACGAAAGTATTTAGAATTTTCAACCTGTGACTCCAATTGATCGAACTAAGATCACTTTTGACTACATCAAATGGTTGCAAACCAGAATTTGCGAGGCTGATGCTTTTAAGCTCAGGGAAATCACGTCATCGATTAACACGGAATTCCTCTTCGAACACACTGTGAATGATTATGTCCGACATCGAAATGTAACATGGGAACTGATTGAGGTTTCTAACGCAGTCTGAGCTGTTGAATCCAAATCCGTTCGCAGAATTGCTCCATCACGTCACGGTTTTGAGAAAATTGATGTCAAAGTTTGAAGAGACGCTGATTTCGCCATCTCTGGGGATCATTTGCTCGAGAACCACAATGTCTACTTGGATTCTGCTGGGTCCAGTGTATAAACAGGAAGTGGATCTCTAAAATGAGTCTGGTCTGATCGAAATCGGTCAAAAAATGTCTAAGATACATCGTCGTGAGAGAAACTAGAATCCAAAAGAGGCCCCGAGACTGGCTCTGATTTCCGCGTTCTCTCCGTATACAGGGCGATAGTTCCGCTCCTCCCGCCTCGGTGGGGCCCAATACACGTACCTTGCGCTGACGAGTCCCAGAGCCTCGCCCCTCGGGTTCCCCGCGACCCTGATTCGCGCCAGTCTCGGGGCTTCTTTTGGATCTCTGGTTTTTTTCACGACGATGTATCTCAGACATTTTTTGATCGATCTCGATTAAACCAGGCCCATTCCAGAGATCCACTATCTGACTATACACTGGACCCAGCAGAATTGGAGTAGCGACTGTAGTTTTCGAGCAAATGATCCCCGAAGATGGCGAAATCAGCGTCTCTTCAAACTTTGACATCAATTTTCTCAAAACCGTGACGCGATGGACCAATCCTGCGAACGGATTTGGATTCAGCGGCTCAGACTGCGTCAGAATCGATTAGCAAAGTTCGTGATACATGAAAGAAGTGGAAATATGTCGGATAGTGTAATCGATTTGTCGGAAATCAATTGATCGATCACTTTGGGGAGGAGATATGTCTTATCTGGCCCAAACAAGAAAATAAACTATTCATAATCACGAGCTCTGAAATGAGAAGAGAAGACGTGATAACGGATATCAAAGCAGGTTCCACAGTAAGGAGATGTGCTCGAGAATTGAGAATGGTTTTGCGTGACCGTACGTTCGAATCAGAGAGATGCGAAGTATTATGATGCGATAGATTTGAAATCATCGATAGGGATGACCCCTATGCCTGAGATATTTATTGGATTCTTCTGTGAGCTATTCAACATTCACCTTGATCGTCTGAGCAAATGTGATATCCCAGCTTCGAAAGAGAACTTCGACTTCAGGGCATTGGAAATCGAAATGTGTTTTCAATTGATGTGCTACATTGCAACCAACGGTCGCATACGTATCTCTGCGAGTGATGACTGGACTGTCAGTGTTTTTCAAAACGCGCAGCAACCCTGCTGAAAATGATTCCCTGGAATCCCAGAGGGATTCCAGTGAGAGACTGGGACCGCCCTGGGACGCCCATGAAACCACCGTAGGGACTCCATGGGACCTCGTGATGAGGGGCTCTAAGTGCCAAGGGACCTGATGGGACGACGTGGGACTTCATGCGACTCATGAGGAACCCATGGGACCATCCTGGGACCTCGTGGGACCTCCTGGGACCTCCATGGGACCTCGTGATATGAGTCTCTACGTACCAAACGACCTCATCGGACATCATGGGACCTCATGAGATCGCATGGGAAGCACATGGAACCCATGGGAAACCTATGCGTCCATCCCGGGACCTCATAGGGCCTCCATGGGACCTCGTGAAATGTGGCTCTACGTACCGAAGGACCTTAAGGGACGTCGTGGGACCTCATGGGACCCAATGGGAAGCCCATGGGACCATCTTGGGACCTCCATGGGACCTTGTGATATGGGGCTCTACGTACCAGAGGACCTCAAGGGACGTCGTGGGACCTCATGGAAAGCCCATGGGATCCATGGGAAATCCATGGATCCATTCTGGGACTTCCTGAAACGTTCATGGGACCTCGTGATATGGGTCTCTACGTACTAAAGGACCTCATGAGACGTCGTGAGACCTCATGGGACCTCGTGGGAAGCCCATGGGACCCATGGAACCATCCAAGGACCATCCTGGGACCTCCATGAAACTTCGTGATATGGGGTTTTACGTACTAGAGGACCTCAAGGGACGTCGTGGGACCATTCACGAGGTCCCTTGGAGGTCCCAGGAGGTCCCAAGATGGTTCCATGGGTTTTCCATGAATCCCATGGGCTTCCCATGATGTCCAATGAGGTCCCATGAGGTCCCTTGAGCTCCTTCGGTACGTAGAGCCTCATTTTACGAGGGCCCATGGAGGTTCCAGGAGGTCCCAGGATGGACCCATGGGTTTCCTATGGGTTCCATGAGGTCCCACGACGTCCCTTGAGGTCCTTTGGTACGTAGAGCTTTTCATCACGAAGTTCCATGGAGGTCCTAGGATGGTCCCAGGATGGTTCCATGGGTCCCATCGGCTTCCCATGAGGTCCCATGAGCATTCATTGCACTGCCAGATCAATTCGACTCGCCTAGCCAATAGACATAAAATATACGCCTTAATGGAAGCAGAGCTGAAATACGCCACCGTCAGTAATTCAAAGTAAACAGGGGAACATATATCTATTTTGATAAGAGCGTCATCTGGAACCGTGTAACACATCAGAAGACAGCTCCATGCAATGAATATAGGGTTGAGTTGGAGGATCCAACACTTTTTGATTACAATCGAGTCCCAGCAGCAACTTTAACATTCAGAACAATTACACTAGAGGAGTGCGGCCCAAGAAACATATGTCAAGAATCATTTTAATTTTCCTTCTTCTATCATCACGGTGGAGAGTGGATTGAGCAGCATTATTCTACATTGCTTGAGAAAGGTTCATTTGGGAAGAAGCGATAGCCTGTTCATAACTCATATCATCTGAGGATTCTCGGGCCCAGCTCAGCAGCAAGTACATGAGAAATGAATTATTCTTGTCAAGAGAGAGAGAGAGAGAGAGAGAGAGAGAGAGAGAGAGAGAGAGAGAGAGAGAGAGAGAGAGAGAGAGAGAGAGAGAGAGAGAGAGAGAGAGAGA
>JAPYYZ010003342.1:0-16434 GCA_030522705.1 Eretmocerus eremicus | reverse complement strand
CTGCAAATTCACCGACTCGCTGTACTTTGACGCGCGCGTCAGTTAATTTACAGATCTCAGTTATTGATACTCACAGGATCACTCGAATTGACTGTTTTGAAAATCGTAAAACTCATATGCTGAGGAAGTGATTCCAATTTACAGTCGAGCTGGTGAATTCACGCAGCTTTTTTACAGTGTATACATATATGAGAGTAAGAAAAACGAGCTTTTCTCTGGGCTATTGCAGGAGCAGCCGTACGTGATGGTGCGCGAGGGCAAGAACCTCACGGGCAACGCGAGATTCGAGGGCTTCTGCATCGACCTGCTCAAGGAGATAGCGCACATGGTCGGCTTCGCCTACAGGATCGAGCTCGTGCCCGACGGCAAGTACGGAGTGTTCGACTACGAGACCGGCGAGTGGAACGGCATAGTCCGCCAATTAATGGACAAGGTTGGTATCGAAAGTCGAATTTACGCGGAGATGACAAAACTGCCTCGAATCTGAATTTCAAATTTCAAAATTTCAAATTTCCCGCGCCGAGCTTTTGGAGATCTCTCTGCGGCCGGCTAATCTCTTTCAATTGCGCCGCGGCTAAACGAGCTGCAACTTTAATCGCTCAATTACACGGCTTTTGGCAAGAGATCCGAGCCGTCGCTTTAGAGACCGATTAAAACTTTGGACGTGCGTGAGGGGGTTAACGCGCGCACAGTCGTTCGCCCAACTCCGTTTGACTTCAGCGGCTCGCGTTACGTTAAAATTCTCACCCCGTACGTGTACACGTTGCAAAGTTGCGAGAGCCTCTAATCTAGCCACCGGTCACTTGCCTCGAGCATGCAAATTATTTCCATCGCGAGAGTAAAATGCATTTTGAATTTTCAAATAGAATTCCGCCCCCGCGCGGAGAAGCCAGTGTTATTTTGCGAAACTCATTACCCTGCTTCTAGTCTGAAGAATGAATTTGCTTGCACACGCGAGTTTTGAACATCAAGCTCGTGATGTCGCGTCGTGTTGAATGTGATTCAGAAGTTTATCCTGAAAATTTCATATTCTCGTGGACAAATTTTCATTTATTTTCACCATACCCTAATTCGTATACTCATACTAAAAGCATTCCCATTCGGATTACACTAAGAATTAATGTGACTGTGACAATGAGTAGAGTACGCCTCCAAGTCAAGGATAGGAAAACTCCATGCATATTTTACATCTTAGCAGCTAAACAAATTTTCATCGCATTTCCACAACAAAACGAATTCAAAGGGGCCACAATTTAATCCTGAGAAAATTTCAATTTGAATAGAAGCCAAGAAACTTTGAAAGGAACTTTGGAATGGCAATATACTCAAGATTGTCTTTGCCAAGCTTTCAGTAAGAGATTTTTGAGATAAAATATCAGCCTCGCGCGCAGTCGCTTGTAAGCCGATCATCCTGTAAAAACTTACGATTGGAAAATGCATTTAATTCACGAAATGAATATGACGATAAACCAATGAACTCCAGAATCTATCGATATATTCGTGTTCCTCAAATTACGAATACAAAATCGTCTCTTTATTCTACGAAGCAATCCAGGCATCACGATTACTCGTGCAAGCTCCTCGTCTCCAAAACTACTCCTCCGCAAAATTTCCGTAACATTCAGTCCCCGTCAAAACTTTCTCTTTCCGCCTACAGTGTCGTCAGAAGCAGCAAAAACATCCCTCTCATTC
Source organism: Eretmocerus eremicus (assembly GCA_030522705.1). NCBI lineage: Eukaryota > Metazoa > Arthropoda > Insecta > Hymenoptera > Aphelinidae > Eretmocerus > Eretmocerus eremicus. Next base: position 14,742 of record JAPYYZ010003342.1, on the reverse strand, counting down.
TCTCTCCCCACCCCCAACCTCCCAAAGCTCCCTCCGACATCTCGTTTCCATTCGCAAACCGCGCGCCGGAGAATTCAAATTTTCGCGCCACCCTTGCAAGCTCCTCGCCCCATATCGCTATTCGCATCCTATAACCCGTTAGGCTAATTGAGCATTGTTTCGCCAGCTCTCGTTAACCATCGTCCAACATCCTCGTTACCTCACCTCGCCCGCAGACAAGCACACCTTGGGCCATCGCAGAGCTTGCGAGAGCTTGCAGCTCTCGCAACAGCCTCCGGTCGGGCTATTGACATTTCCGCCGGGGAGCTTGGAATAATAAGACGCAGTCGTGGCCTCGAGTCTTGGCTTCGACGATGACTATATATAGGGAGAACTGAGGCGAGATGCGAGCACCGCAGACTCCGAGGCGTTCGTTAGAAGAGCGATGCAATTCGGATCGAGGCTATACCGTGACGCCTTTGCAATTCAGATGGCCCGGGTATTCCATTGAATGGGTAAACATTGGGGGATAGGGAACGATTAGAGCCTGCCCAGAGGCACTTTTCGCGAGCTTGCGGCTTCGTTTCGGTCTCGCTGCCACGTGGCTTTGATGTGGAAGGTAGCGTGTGGTGCTCATCGATGGAAGTGTGCTTTTACGCCTTGTGCGAGCTTTTTCATCGAGTGCGTCGATTGCATGAGACTCAAGGAAGATGTTTAGAGTTTGCGATGAGATAATCCACAGAGCAGACGAATAACTTTGGGTGTTCGTGACAATCGATGATTCATTTGCTGGGATAGAAGAAATCTATGACTCGTGCCAAAGTTTATTTACAGGCATGATTAATTTTTATAGCTAATTAGTAAATGCTTACAAGCATAAATAGGATATTGGAGAGATCGGAGCTTTGCTGGTTGCGCCACGCTTTGAATTTTCGAATACGGCGAGTGACGTGGCAAAGCAAAAAGAATGATGAACACAGAGGGACAAGTGATAAAATTAATCATGATCGTGCGATTGGCATGCGTTTCCATGAACTCGTGACACAGTTTTTTCGAAACCATTATCGAGTATTTGAAAGGCGTGGCTGATGAGACCGTCGCACACGGTTTTCGCAGTTGTCCCTTTGTAATTGAAAAGCTAGCTGTTAGCAAATATGGTGTTGGCAAACATAGGGCAAGTACTACACTGTTCAAAAGACAAATGAGCCTTGAGAGGAGTATCAGCGAAGATATGCATCGTGATCTGTTGTCATAATTGAATCAACGCCAAAATTTTGCAATAAGTCCGAAAGGGTCTGAGAGACTTTTGAACACTTTCCCCGTTCAATAAAAGCTTTTGGCTCACAAATGGATGCTATTGGTACACTTTACGAGAATATTACAAAACTAAAAACTATCCTCAAGGTTTGGAATTTTCCGTATTTTTTTCATGTGATTTTCATTCCAAGATGGTATCTCATTGAAGAAATGAAGTCCGTGATTGGAGGAAAAAATTTAGTGATAAGTTATCGTCACAAGCTTGCACATTCCAAGCGTCGATCATTCTCATTAACGGATACAAATCCACGCCTAACGCGCCTTAAATCATCATCAAAGCGATCTAAAATCTCTTGTTCCTCCAAAATCTTCACGGAAAGTTGATGCGAGTGAGAATCGAATCTTTGTAAAGTTCAATTGGACGACCAACGAATAGATGAGAGAAGATGAGGTTTGTACAAGATAGCACAGCCCTCAAAAATTTGACTACTCTGGTCAACACTTGAGATCCAAGATTTTTACTGGCGTAGGCTATGTAATCTCTTATTGTTAGTCCAAAACCACTCTGGTTTTGTTAGCTTACCGTCCTCACCATGACTAACGTATTGTACGGAGGATGGTATTCAAGGATAATGCGCTCGGTAACATACCAGATTGGTGTCAAATTTGAATTTCGTAGAGAAATGCATTCTATTGTAACAGAACGTGATTTTCAAAGGGCAGAATCTTGATTACTTTCGAAATGGCGAAGTAAGGAAAATTTCTCGGAAGTAAGACACACGATTTGCTCCAGCGTTACTGTACCGGGTGACTGCGACGAGAACATTTTGCCCGACGTCTCGCGCAGAGAATCTCTGAAACGTAGCGAAAACTCAATGACGATAGATTTTAAAGCCCAAAACGTTACGCGAGTTTTGTATAGAGGCCAACTTCGTTTCAGAAAGGCTAGTCGAAATCGCTCACTCGTGTACCCGGTTTATTCTTTTTCCCCCGCGTGGAAGCTAAATTTTGATACGATCAAATGTCCGCGCAACAAATTCATGGTACGCGAGTATTTTATGCGCATGGCACGATACTCCGGACGCGTTTTAATGCCTCATAGACATTGCCGACACTGCGCGCGAGACTATGCCAAATGGGATTTGGCAGAGCTCTGAAAAAGTTGCACCAGAGCTGTAAGAACTCGAATGAGACGTAATCGTTAAAATATCCTGCAGGAGCTGCAGATTACGAGAAAATCTGGCTCTGGCTTGCAGGATAGCAAAGGACAATTCTTACAAGGATATACAGACCGAAATTCAGTCACCCAGTAACACTCGTTTGACTGAGCGGGAGAATCGAATCGCGAACGATAAATTGTCTCACGCGAATGTGCACTTCATTGACACTTTAGCTATACATTTTTATCGTCAAAGAGCATTGCGTATCAAATGTGTATCTGCATTGGAACATGATCACCTTAAACAATTATCGCCTTATTTTTCTGACAGCCAATCAGATTACTACAATTACCAGGTTATCGGCAAATTGTAACGAGCGAATGTCAAACGAGACCGATTTCGAATCCCAATAAAATTTCTTACGATCTGCCTACAAGGTATTATATTAAATGCTTCATCGCATATTATACAATAAACTTCAAAGGAACAAAAGCTATTGCTATAGAGAGGCTTCGTTCGACGATCCGAAATGTCATGATCACGACCACGGAAAACAAAGGGTTAATCCGTCAGATCGCGAAAAGCAGTCATCAATGATCATTAATCTGTCGACTCGTGCTTCCAATGAATTTTCAAAAAGCGAAAACGGAGTGAAGCGTAATGACGTTACCGCTAACGTATCGATGAACGCGCAAATGGGATGATTTCGCACGAGCGCTTCGTACTCGAAATCCATATCGCATTAAGAGCGTGGTAAAATCCGACCGTCCACCCACACGATTTCAAAGGGCCATCGCTGTGGATTCAGACACGTCTATAGATATATATACGGAGATCAGAGATAGCGAGTCGAGTATACACAGGCTAATGCACAGACATTGTATTTTGACAGAAAGCGGATTTGGCGGTGGGCTCAATGACGATTAACTACGCACGAGAGAGCGTCATCGACTTCACCAAGCCCTTCATGAACCTCGGCATCTCCATTCTCTTCAAGGTAAATCATGAATGCATAATTAAATCAAATATTAGCTCGCTTTGAGAATTATATTAAAATGAAATTTCGGATAATGGAGCCCGGTTGGGAGAGTAAGCGTCCTCGAATACTGATTCGACGTCACACTTACATTTTCTATTTTTACTCAACATTGTTACTTTGTTGAATTGATGAGAGACCGAAATATTATTCAGTATCCTGCGTACATTTTAGACAGGTGAACGAGATATTGATGTAACTTCAAACTATCATATTTCGGAATCTAGCAATTCAAAAAATAGAACAAATTTCAAATTTTTTTGGTTCTTACTGATTTTTAGACAATTTTTTAGACCATGTTAACAGCTGGCGGGATTTTAAAAAATTTCGAATTGTTTCCCTTTTATTGATACATCAATCACTTTTTCTCAGATGAAGATGGCTCAAATCTGAAAAAAGCATCATGAAGAACGGGAAATATACTATGTGTACCTATTTTTTGATGATTTTTGAATCCATGCGCTGAAAAGTATGCGAGCCCTGGAAATAGTGAAAATCGTAATATTTTAGAGTTTTTGGCACTAAATCCGCAGAAAAGGCACGATTCTTACTACTCTCAGGGCTCGTATTGGTTTCAGCGCATGGAGTATAAAATTATCAAAATATAGTTACACATAGCATTTCTTCCTTCCTTGAAGATGCTTCTGTCAGAATTGAGCTATCTTGATCTGAGAAAGAGTTACGGTTGTATCGAAAAGAAAGAAAAAATTCAAACTTTTTTAAAATTTGATAAGCTGCTAATGCAGTCTGAACAATTTATTAGAAATCAATAAAAACTGAGAAAAGTTAGTATCTCTTCCGTTCTTCAAAATAATCTTTCAAAGATTCTTCTGCGGCTTGTAGATTCCGAGATATGGCTATTTGAAGTTTGGTTGATATCTCATTTACCTATCTAAAATTTGTGCACGGGACTGTAATTGTCACGTAATACCTTGAAACAATTGAAAATCCTCACAATCCTTTCATCCGATATCGGTTTCAAAATGCAAATTGTGTCCCGGAGATTTTTGGAAACGCTCTAGTGTAAAGCTGCACGGGTGTGAAACTTTCAGATTTTTGTTTCAATAGTTTTCAGATCTCCTTATTTGATGGGGCTACATAAAATTCTTCATATCGAACAAAATTGAAACTTTTTATTTTCAGGTTTAAATTTTTCATTCTTTCTGCGAAGATCTTATGCAATTTTCACGATCGTCGGCGATATCTTTCTCTCTTATCAAGTGACATTCTTGGATGATTTGAAAATTATTTCGTCTTTTAGCGAAGAATCAATGGAAACCGAAAATCCTTGTTCGATAGGAAGTTTTTACAAATTTGCAAAGAAATCAAACTAACCATTGGATGTTTCGTTGACTGCATACAATTGTATACTAAAGTTACCTGTTAGTGAATGATCTACCCGCTCGCGAGTTTAAATTTCTGCAAAGACCTACTCTCTAGAAAAGCTAAAGAGAACTATGCAACCTTGGAAGCGGCACCAATGTAAAGACGACTTTATCATGCTAATTGCCCGCTACTCGAGATTAACCTAGAACAAACTTCAAAATCGAGAAAGGCTTGATTGAAAAAAAAAATTGAAAATCCGCGAAATGAAAATTCAGCGAGGGACGTGGCGAAACGGCTCAGAGCGCAACTTTCGAGGTGTCGTTATTCACGCGCAATTAGCCGTCGCTGCGTCGTCCTCGGCGACAAAGTGAACTATACTATTCTCGCCGCGATACGCGGCTCAAGCTCGCCGAGCGGAATAAACTTCCGCCGCTCGCCTATCCCCCTCACACACACACCACCAACACTGCATTATACGCGAACGCCATATATACAGCTATGTACGACGACCACGAAACGGCAGATTTTATCATCTCGAAACGCGTCAGGGATGCTAAAACGCGCCCGGAGCAAAAACAAGCTTGGCATATAACGCGAGTGAACGAAGGGGGGGGGAGCTTTTTTGCGCGCGGGCCGATTAAAAGTTGGCTTTGTCCGCGCGACTCCCGACGACGGAGCTTTTTGCGGCGAGGCAGGCAGGCTCGTCAGGCGCGCGCGAAAAAGTTTGCCGTCCGCATGACGACGACGACGACGACGCGACGTCGCAAGCTCGTTTGGCTACTGGAGGACTGGAGGCAAGTGGGGGTGCATTTTAGTCAAGATTGGCTGCGTTGTTGAGAGCGAGCTTGCACCATAGAGGAGGATAGAGTTTCGAGGGAGTTTTTGGAGAGATGGACAAATGATTGATACGCGGAGTCTTTGAATGGGATTCGCCTTTGAATTCGAATTCGAGTACGTGATGCTTGAGGGAGACAAACTTGTCCGCGATCCGAAGATTTTGGAAAGCGAGTAGAATTGCTGCAGCGGTTTTAAGGGAGTGCCGCCCGTAAGAGATTCAACGTTCGGATTTCGATGAAACTGTACAAATGTTTATTTTGGTACCACAAGACTCTACCTTGACTACCCAAGGCAAAATATGTGGCTGATCCATTTCCAGACATTTTAATACTCGGTTTTACGGGGAAGATTTACTTTTCAATGATATCAGAAAACGCCATGCTCAGTTTTAGTAAGGAACTTTTGTATAGAAGCGCAGACCTCTGACGTTGTTGCATGCATTTTTTTGTGAGGATTGACTACCTTTTCTCTACGAAAAAAATTGATGCGCAACTTCCAATAATCTTCATCTTAATATTGTAAGAGCTATTACATGGTTTGTTTGGAAAAGAAAAATATTTCCTCCTCCCCAAACGAGGTGCTTCCTTCATAGTTGACAATATCACATCTTCATATAGTAGAGCTTTAAAATTGTCTACTGAGCTTCTACTCAAAAGCATGATGATTATATTAATCGCAAGATGATTATCAAGTTATATCAGCTCTAAAAGTGGAAAAAGCGAGCAATACCAAACGTCATGAAGTAGTGACCTTAAGTTTTTTGGATTACAAAGGCCGAAAAGAATGTAGGTAGCTTACGATCAATTTGGGTAAAAAATATTTATGCTAGCAAGAGTATTCGGTGAAACAATTTCTGAAAAGAATCGAATCGAGTTGGCAATTTAATACAGAGCAATCTGATTTGACCAAATGTGTCATTTTTTCCATCAATAATTTTCCAAAAAGTTAGTGAGGGCTGAAAGAATACCACTGTTCTCTCTCTTATAGATTCTGAAAGAATAACAATCTGTGATTCTTATTATACTAAGCAACTGGGGAAATTGCAATTTTTCAAGACGATTCTATCTAAAATACTCCCCTCTGTATGCTAGGATTTCAACACTTAATGGAGAGAACATCAATTTTATAAAACTCAGCAGGAGATGAAGCAGAAAAAGTTAATCTCACAACCTTAACCCGTTCACTACAGAAATGCGCCTGGTATCAGAAATGAGTTTCCAAATGTCAAAATATGTTTCTGAGGTGGTAAAATGACGAAAAAGGGCAAAGTTGAAAGAGAAATTTTCGTTTTTTTTTTTTATGTTTCTGCGATTTGATATTCAGACCCCAATCGTGGACCAATATGTTTCGTGTGTTGACAGAAAATTTTCAGAATCTCCACAGATTTTTCCATTGCATTCCAAAAAAGTTATCGCGAATTATTGGAAATCGATTTTGTCCCCTGGAGGGGACAAAATAGTGAACGGGTTAAGTATATCTCTGAGGCACCTTTTGACTTTTTGCCGAATCGTTGACATCGTGGCCTTTTTTCGATCTGTTCCAATATCGTATGATATAAGTATCATGGAATCTACAAATCAAAATTTCGCTGTAGCTAGAGAAAAAGTTTACGATTCTAAAATTCGTTGGGACAAAAATTTTGGTGTAATCAGACCTTTTAGAGAACCGTTTGAAAATCATTGAACCCCTCAATCTCTTGATAACACACTTCACTTTGCTAAATACGCTGATTACATCGTCTCCAAAACCACGAATGCAACTCGCTCCAATTCTACAACAATACTCTCAACGTACGCGCAACCAAACTGCCCTCCAGGCCATCCCAATTTAAACCCCCCCCCCCCCCCAAATCTCCTTGGCATCGAAATTTCTACACAGCGCAGCACTAGCCAAGCCCGCGTTTCAGCCGCCACACGCCAAAAAAGCCCCATCAACCCCGTACACCCTATGAATTTTGCAAAAGCACTCCGATGCTTCGCGATTGATGAGTGTCACTTTTCAAGCCACTCGATGCGCACACCCTCACGCACAAACATACACACACAGAGAGCAGCTGTCACGTGTAGCTATGTATATATAGAGGCAGACGCAGCCAGAGAGCACTCACACCGCGGGAGCAATCAGCTTTGAGGGTGGGCGCGGGCGAGAAGCCCTCCAATCGTGCCAAATTGACCACTCAAGCGCAATTAAGGCGCGCACTGGGCCGCGGTCACCTTGCTCAAAGCCCAACCTCGCGCCCATACCACGTATATATACCTATAATATTCCACGTCGAATGTGCATATCGGAGGGAGGGAGAGAGAGAGAGCTGGACCTCGAGCTGGACGCGTCTGCATTGCCCCTGGATACCGCGTTCAGAGAAATGCCCTATTGGCTCCCATCAAATTCATCTGAAGGCGGAGGATAGATCCGATTGCTGCCACTTATTGCACCAGGTGCATTCGATTGCGAGTTGGCGAGCGTCTTTGCGTCCCTCTGGGCACTGCTTGCAAGGTGTTATCCTGCATGGGACTCCGGGCACGTTGCGAGAATTTTGAGGGGCTTGTCTGTCGTCTCTCTATTTCAGTGACTCTGGCTTATGAATATTTCAGTCGGTGGCTGCGTCAAGAAGCACAGTAATGGGGATCAGTTGTGGATGTAAACGGGGTGCGGTTTTGTGAAACGCGCTGAGTTCTGAGAGGAATTTTTGGGATTTATATGCAGGAGTCAGAGGCTCATTTTTAATTGTTCGTTGCTGTGGGGATTTATTCTTTTTTCTAAAGCGAAATCGATGACTTCGTATTTGGTGAATTGTCTGATCCTAAATACGGTGAAGACGAGTCGATGCATGTCTTGTTGAAGGCAGCTTCGTGATGATCATCTGGAACAGTTAAGAAATATAAACTTGCCATCATTCTTATGAGACCTGGGTGGGATTTTTGTCGTATTAAGAGTATGACTTACGATAGCCATGTCATTTCAAATTGGCATTACAAATTATGGTCGTAATACGACAAAAATTTCTCACAAAAAAGGTTATATCTGAAAGCTTTGTGACTGACCATACTATACAAAGAAAAGACTGAGAACCTTCAAAATAAGCAGATTGTTTTTAAAAAATATTTGAAATTGAGCGCGCTTTAAGTTAAGGGGCACTTCTGGGCTAGAAGAGACTGTACACGTGTGTTCCGTGGCGAAGCAACATGTTTTCAAATTGAAACTTGCCATTCCTTATAGCATCAGAAGGTATAGGAGAGGAAACTAAGCTCATTTATTATCGCAAAACAACTTACTTATTTCCAAACACATGTATAGATCATCAGCCGGATTGTACAACGCCAGTCAAACTTGGAATCTTTTTGAAAAGATATTCACTCTTTTTGAGAATTTCATTTGATTTTGGATACAGCCGATGATAAAATTCTCAAAATATAACTTTTCAGATTTCTACAAAATTTAACGAAAAGAGAACTTGACTTCTGGGAGCCCAATTTTGCTGGAAATTTTCTACACACTCTTTTCGCCAAAAGAAAGATACCCATATTCTTACGTTTAGGCCAATAGGCCTCCCTCAAAGATACAGACAAAAACTTGAGCGTTACAAGTATATTAGTATAATACAACTTTTCAACATAGGCTTTTAAGGGCAATGTTAATGTTCCTCACTATATCTCTGGAGGGGAGGCCCATTCGACTAAACAAAAAAATAAGGGTACCTTTCTTTCGTCTGAAGAATGTGTAAGAAAATTTCCAGCAAGATGTGGCTCCCGGAGGTCGATCCCCCTTGTAAGGCAACTACCAACTTCTGATTTTCGCGGTTCCCGATTTCTCTGAGACGACGTTTACAGTGAGCGTCAACATAAAAATTCCTCAGGACGCCCTCATCCTACGTGTATCACGGCACTGTGGCCTCAAAATTGACCCTCACTATGAACGCCGCCTAAGGATAACAGTTCGCTCACAGTATCAATCCCCATGTCAGAAATCTAAATGACTAAAATTAGATAGAGCTATAGATATATGTATTGTTGATGATCGATCCAAGTCAAAAACTAACTTTGCCGTATGTTTACCTGGAACCAGGTGCCGACGAGCCAGGGGGCGCGCCTATTCAGCTTCATGAATCCCTTGGCGATCGAGATCTGGCTGTACGCGCTGGCCGCCTACATCCTCGTCTCGGTCACCATGTTTGTCGTGGCTCGCTTCTCGCCCTACGAGTGGAACAATCCCCATCCATGCCATCCCAACGGGCCGGACATTGTCGAGAATCAGTTTTCCCTGGCCAACAGCTTCTGGTTCACCATTGGCACACTCATGCAGCAGGGAAGCGACCTCAATCCCAAGGTGAGTACGCCATCCAACTTTGGAGCCTCCTTCAATGCTCCGAGATTCTATACTATTGATTCTGACCGGTGAATTGGGTGAGATCATACCTGCTGGAATCCGGGGGTGAATGTGAATTTTGACAAATTTTTCTCCTAAAGAACTGAATTAGAACGACAGCCATGTGAAACATCTTGAGGCGGTTGGTGATATGTTGAAGCTTTCAGCTTTTCCACTATCTCATCATTTTTGCAATCCAATTTGAATTGTTGTTCAGAGTCAGAGTACACCAGTGAACAGATTGCTCTGGACACCGATTTTGATGAAAATTTTTTCCATGTTCTCTACCCGGAAAATGATACTCGAAATCCTCTTGTTTATTTGAATAGGTTCAATCGGCCAAAGTTGTATCCGCTCACCCTACAGCGTCTGTGGTTTTGGTCCAAACGCATCAAATTGACTTCTTTGATAGATTATTTTGAAGAAATATTCCATTGGCTATCAAAGTTTCCAACAAAGACCGATGTGCATGCGCAAAAAACCGAAACTTTTGCATCTCAAAAAATATTAAAATTATCATATTTTGATAATCAACGGAAGTTTCGTCAGTCTGAGGGAACCTACTCGAATGAATGAGGTCATACGGGTATGCTTTTTTTTAGAGTAGAATATGTAGAGAAGTTTTCATAAAAATTAAGTCCCCGCAGACCACTATCACTCCATGTGAATTTCATTCCAGAAAAGTGAATTAAATGTATCTTTGTCATGTTTCTGGGTCGATAAAATGACTCAAACATTATTCTCGGAGAGTTCCTGTGACTGTCGAACAAGAAGGTCTGTGACCATTGAAAATTAACACTCCGTTCACTGTGACTCTGAACAATTGATTATTTAACGTAACTCAAAAATTAGCTTATAATATCAAGTACTGTAAGAATCATTCCATAAGAATGCATACGAAATAAATAGCCAGGATGATCTACGAAACTTGTAGCTCGACCAACCAAATCCTAAAAACCCAGAATCCGTCGGTGACAAGCATCCCCCTAGACTATATGGCCCCAAACCATCGGGTAAATTCGACAGTATTTCGCTAGAAGATTTAAGGCGTGCGCGAACTCCGATGCTCTGGCAGGGCTCGCTGAGTAAATTAGCATTGATCGCGTTATAATTGGGTTCCGATGCGCCAGAGAGGGACAGCAGCGCTCGCGGGAGCTCTGCTCGGGGCTAATTCGCAACCTGTCAATTAATTCAAACTTTGCAGGCTGCGAGTACTCGCATCGTTAGCGGCATCTGGTGGTTCTTCACGCTCATCATAATATCGTCGTACACGGCCAATTTGGCGGCCTTCCTCACCGTCGAGCGAATGATAACGCCCATCGAAAACGCCGAGGATCTCGCCAGTCAGACCGACATATCCTACGGTACATTGGAGAGTGGCAGCACCATGACTTTCTTCAGGGTGAGACATTTTTTTCTAGCTCTCGTACTGACCGCAATGTGACTCTGTTGTTGGTCTCCATACGTTCGCTCTAAATTGTGTGGTTCTTGGAGAGACATTCTTTCTCGTACTATGAAATATAATTGGCCACTGTTTTAAGATATTGTGTGAATGTTTGATAGCCCGTGAAAAAGTCTGCATACGAATTCTACGAGCTGAGCGAGAATGATTCTGATGAAAGAAAAAGTAGTAGAGCAATTTATGTTTCGATTGTACGAGCATGTGAAACATAACTTTAAAGTGATCAACACTAAAACATATTCCATGAATTTTAAAATGCTTCGTTGTTTTGTCCCCTTTTACTATATTATTCTTTCAAAGTGATCCCGAAATAAATTCGACTGGATAAAATATTCATAAAAGCATAAACCTGAACGTAAGATTCTAAGTTTCGAGCTAATATTAACGTGACTGGGGTCTTATTCTGGCCACCCCTTGTCACTTTAGCAACTTTCTAGTTTTTTCTGCTGTACCATTATGTCTACAGTGTTTCGCAGGGACTCGTTCCGAAGATGAAATATCCGCAGCTTTTGAGTGAACCCCTGCAGAATGTTCTTGAATCAAACACTCACTCGTCGGACCAAAAACGAAAAGTGACCCAAACAACTGCAATCCATGTAGCACTGAGAATGAAACTTGTGTGAAAATTCTCGAGCGTTGATTATATCGTCGACGGAAAAGCTCGGTGAACAAAAGAATACATTTGCATTTGAGAGCGAAGGTAAGATGATTTTTTTATGCTCCCGCAGGACTCGATGGAAGCCGTCGGTGTTTGTGCCCACGTACGAGGAGGGTATTCAAAGGGTGCTACAGGGCAACTATGCCTTCCTCATGGAGTCGACGATGCTCGACTATATTGTGCAACGGGACTGCAATCTCACCCAAGTCGGAGGACTGCTCGACTCCAAGGGTTACGGCATTGCAACGCCCATGGGTGAGAGCAGCCTCTAATTTTCACGGATCTTCCGTCATCCATAGATCAACTCCCTAATGATGGATTTGGATGTTGCCTGTCGGGCATTTTTAATGAATTGGCATCGAGTCGTGCGGCTGGATTACCGCATTAAGATGGAGACTTTTATTGACAGAGTGTCTCTACTTTAAATCTTTTCATCCTTTTTCTCGAGACAAAAGACAAAAATGGATAAGAGGATCAGGTTTGGATTGAAAGTTTCAGAAGGATTCGGCCGTGGTGTTTATCCAAATATATAGTGGATATGAGTATTTTTCACGCGTAGTACTCATCATTCTTTGAACTTTTCTTTTTTGATCCGCCAAAGATTGACGACTCCCAAGTGTCAAATAGAGATGCATCCATTTTATAATGTCAAATTGAATCGGGAGCGTCTTTGGGAAGCCTTAAGGTAGTCTCGCAAGTGAACATTACTTTGATTTCTTGGGCTTTCGTGGCAAAATTGTGAACATTGATCGTAGTGAAACATACCCAATTCCTGTCCATGGTAGGGAATTTCAATGAGGCGTGTTTCAGGATCTGTTGAAAGAACCAAATTGTGTTTAGAGAATTTAAAAAATTCGGATCTATTCTCTTTGCTCTGTTTACCATGGATCCAATTGTTCGACCTATCAAACCTTGAAAGAACATGTTTGATGGGCTATTTTGCCACCAAATCAGAGTTGAATACGATTGAAATGTATCTTAAGCTGAAACTTTCTCGGCAAGATTGTTCTCAAAAGGGGAAAATTGCCAGTTTCAACGAATCGACAATAATTTGTACTCAGCGCGAAGGAAAAATCCGGAAAAATCTGGATGATCTGTCGGCATTCAAGAATCTTGTTTCCACAGTTCCTAATTAACTACAAAAATGTCTCTGGATCATTGGCCAAGGTTGTAAAACATGGAATTTCTAGACCGTGCGGATTCAAGTATATTTTCCTTGACTTTCGTACACATAATGTATTCTGATCGGAAAAACAGTTCTCCATGCCTTACTTAGGTTCTTGCTCAAATAGTGGCAAAGGGTTCTAAACTTTCTGCATGAATAAAAAATTTCCTCGCCTAACCATCACTGATGCAATGTTGGATTTGCAGGTTCGCCTTGGAGAGACAAAATCTCGCTGGCGATTCTGGAGCTGCAGGAGAAGGGCGAGATCCAAATTTTATACGACAAATGGTGGAAGAGCCCGAGCGACACGTGCATCAGGAACGACAAAGGCAAGGAAAGCAAGGCCAACGCCCTCGGCGTCGACAATATAGGTGAGCAACAAATTTGACTTGCCCATCCATCAAGAATTTGAGTCAACTCGCGTCTTGGGAGTCATCCACCGCGTTCTACTTCTCCCTCTTCTTATTATTGGCAATATCTTTCTGCTTGGGCAGCAGATATGTAAAGGGCCCTGGGAAAGAAAGGGGTAAGCCCATTTTTAACTTCTTTGGGATTATGATGATTCTTGATCCTGTCCAATGAGAAGAATATTACTGCAAATTTTTGCTACGATCCGAGCATCATTTCGATCATATTTGAAACTTGCAAGCTCGCGCAATGCATGGAGAAGGATAGGGACTCGAAATACAAATCAGCGTTTTTCCAACGAAATGATTTTTGGACTTACCCCGTGCTTCCCCTGGACCCATCATATATCTTTAGCCCTTACACAAGTATGTTGCGGATGTTAGATTAGCCATAAAGTCTGGTATTTGGTCTTCAAGTTGACTTCCAAATTTCCAATCCTGTATACGCCATCCAGGATGTGCTTGGAAGGGTATGAAGGAAAGAAAGTAAGAAAAATAAAGGAAAGGAGTTGAGGATGAATTAAATGAATGAGAGCTGCAATTAATGGAAAGACAAATACTAAATTAAAAGAGAACATGATTTAAGATAATTTGTGGCAAATATACAAGGGGGTATTGTTTGAATTTAAATTTCATTAAACAATACAGAAGTCTAGTTCTTTCACTTGAACGCACCATTATTGCTTTTGTCATCTCATTCGAGTCTTAAAAAATTTTTCAACACTTTTTCAGGTGGCATATTCGTGGTGCTGCTGTGCGGTCTTGCGTTTGCGATGCTCATAGCGATATTCGAGTTCTGCTACAACTCGAAGAGGAGCTCGCCCCCGGAGCACGTGAGTTTTCAGATGCACGAGATGAACTAGGCGACACGTTTGCACGTTAGAGTCATTCGTTATAGAAGGCCGTGTAGCGGCGAGGTGGACAGCTTGGGCGAAAGAATGTCATGTGCATGTGCGAGAATTTTTATTTAGCATGACGGAGAACGAGGTGATATACGCTGCGAGAATGTTTCCCACCAAAGGCATGCTTGAGCTGCTCGTCGTTCGATACATAGGTGAGCCTGCTTGTTTCTTTCGTTTCGCTCAGTGTGAAC